>JAULBS010077626.1:6603-35436 GCA_032355785.1 Symmetromphalus regularis
CCTATTGCAGTCAGACGGTAAACCATGATTTTACTATTTTTACATCAACTTTTATATAAAAACCTATTCTACAAGTGCCAACCTATTGCAGTCAGACGGTAAACCATGATTTTACTATTTTTACATCACATTTTATACAGGGTGCCCCTAAAGTCTGCAAACATAGGAAATATCACTATTCGTATTTTTTTTGGCCCCACATTAAATATGAGTTTGTCGAAAGAAGAAAGAATTGAATTGCAAATGGTGGAAAACACATTGAAGATGTTATTTATTAATATTTCATTTAAATAAAATGTTGTTCAAACATTATTATTGAAAATATGCATTTTTCCTATGAGTCCAGACTTTATGGACACCCTGTATATAAACCTATTCTACGAGGGCTGGACTTGGAGGTTTAGTGGTTATACCATTGATTTGAAGTTAGTAGCAACCCTACAGCAATTGGTAATGCTATGGAGATTGTCACAGATTTTTTCTTTCATCAAGGTACTTTGTTTGCCGCAGACTAACACTTTTTTTTCTAAGGTTTTTTTTAAAATTATTATTAAAATTAAAGTAAACTTTATGCTAAAATTGCCATAGAAAATTTGATGGACACTATTTCTCGACAGCATTTATTTTACCTTGCAGAGGTTGTAGTAGGTACTGTGATCAAATCGCTGTCATTTTATGGGATTTTAAAATTATTTGCTGGCTCCAACCCAGATTGAGTACTCTGCAAGGCTCATTAAGTAGTACACCACTTAAACTGGATAGTGGTCTTCAGCTTTCTAAACAAAGGCAGTGGTTTACAGGGGCAGATCTACTCTGAAACTAATGAAGCTTTAGCTTCAGGGCTAATTCTGGAGGGGACTCAGAAGTGACTTTAGTCCACATTGCTTAACCCCTTCACTTCTGAGGCATTTTGCTATAGTGTATGTTGAGAGAAATTCTAAGAAAATCAGAGAAGTCTGTAATCTTCATAGCAGATTGCAAAGGGCCCCCATAACAGTTCAAACTTCAGGATCCCCAAAATATAGCTCAGCCAGTTGTGGTTTGTATTATCCTGTCTGTGTGACAGAGAACATGAAAGATCCATTGCTGCTTAATATCAGTAAGAGTAGCTATATTGTGTAGCGAGAGTGTATTCATATCTCCTACTAACAAAAGAGTAGTTGCAAATTTTGCAGGTACTTTAAAAATGATATTTCAAACATGCTTTCATGACTGTGTTCATTTTAGGATGGCATTAGAGACGATTGACCGTTTGACGGACACACTGGATTTGACCGACTATGCCTCTCGTATCATCCACCCACTGGCCCGAACGCTGGACACGACTCTGCAGTTGCACTCGACGTGCATGGACACACTGTGTTCGCTGGTACAGCAGCTGGGTCACAAGTACACGATCTTCATCCCGATGCTGATCAAGGTGATGACGAGACACAACATCACACATCAGCGTTACACCAAACTCATGTGCATCATTCTGAAGGCAAGTTCTCTTTGAAGTTCCTTTTTTTAATTCTTTATTTTGAATGATTATCCAGAACAGAAAAAGAAAAGTTGATTTTAATCATTTTGATATCAGGGGTAGTAATTAAGAAATTATTTTCACTCGACTGGGTGTCTAGTAGCCTTAAAAAGTTACTTGTCCCCACAAAAAATCACTAGTGCGCCCATTTTAATGTTAAGATTGAGTTGATCCATAATGGGAATTACAGATGTAACGTGTAGTTCATGTTGAGAAGACAAATTGAATTGGTGCTACTAAGTTTTCATTTTTTATTTTATTTTAAGGAACTTGCTTAAAAGGTGGTGTATAATATAGGTTTGACTGTATTACTGTTATAACAATTATTACAGATTTTTTTCCTTTTTTTACACAGCATATGCTCAGAAGTAGCGGATTAAGACGTGATCAAATTTAAATTAGCCATGAAAATGTCGATATTGTGTGTACTTCTTGACAAGGATCTAAAAATTTGTATTCTGTACGAATATCAAACACATGTCACCCAGGAGACAGCGTCTGTACAGTTTTACTCGCCTCGAGTGAGGGGGCGAACATTAATTTCTATGTGTTAGGACTGATAGAAGGGCATATATTTTGTTTTTTATTGTTTGGTTTTCTTGTGGATGGTGTCATTATGTTTAAATTAATTTAATTTGGGTTGTTTCTCATTCTATGTTTGTTTTAGGGAACTTCAATAGCAGAGGAGGAGGATAATCCAGTATTGATGAAACACAAGAATCGACAGAAAGCTCCTGAAACCTCCGACCAATCGACCGACACTGCGACCATCAAGAAACTACATGCTAATTTCGCCCACATGCAGAGAGTAAGTATCTATAGACAAACCTTTTTTAAATAACTTTCATGTAAATTAAAAATATTGTTTTCATTTAAGATGAACCTTCTTTGTTTTACTTTTCTTTTTTATCTCCATTATTGCATAAACAAAGCATTAAAAAAAATTCATATTGGGATTTATAATGTTTTTTTTCTTTGAATATCTCTTAATATATAAACAAAATATTGCAATTTTATTTTAAATAATTAAGATTTTAGTATGGTAAATTTGGTACGCTAAATAATAATAAAAAGATCTTATAAATCGTCATGCTGTACTGTCAAAAGGAGAAAAACTTTTTTTTTTTTTTGAAGTCTTGCTCAATAAACTTTCAAGAAATAACACACTGTAATCATATTGTATGAGTTGTATCTCTACTGTATTTCATTTAGGCACTAGGATCAGGCAGACGTGCATCTAAAGAGGATTGGATGGAATGGCTGAGAAAACTGAGCATTGAGTTACTCAAGGAGTCACCTTCTCCAGCCCTCAGATCCTGCTGGGCACTAGCTCAAACTTACAATCCCCTGGCAAGGTATTTATAGCTCAAATTTAAACACTCCGGCACGGTGGCTTTAGCTCAAACTTACAATCCCCTGGCAAGGTATTTATAGCTCAAATTTAAACACTCCGGCAAGGTGGCTTTAGCTCAAACTTACAATCCCCTGGCAAGGTATTTATAGCTCAGATTTAAACACTCGGGCAAGGTGGCTTTAACTCAAGACTTACAGCCCTCTGGCAATGTAACTATAGCTCAAATTTAAACACTCCGGCAAGGTAGCTTTAACTCAAGACTTACAGCCCTCTGGCAATGTAACTATAGCTCAAATTTAAACACTCCGGCAAGGTGGCTTTAACTCAAGACTTACAGCCCTCTGGCAATGTAATTATAGCTCAAATTTAAACACTCCGGCAAGGTGGCTTTAACTCAAACTTACAACCCTCTGGCAATGTAACTATAGCTCAAATTTAAACACTCCGGCAAGGTGGCTTTAGCTCAAACTTACAACCCTCTGGCAATGTAACTATAGCTCAAATTTAAACATTCGGGCAAGGTAGCTTTAACTCAGACTTACAATCCCCTGGCATGGTAATTATGGCTCAAATTTAAACACTCAGGCAAGGTGGCTTTAGCTCAAACATTTAAACTTCTGGCATGGTAATTATAGCTCAAATTTAAACACTCAGGCAAGGTGGCTTTAGCTCAAACTTTTAAACTTCTGGCATGGTAATTATAGTTGAAATTTAAACTCGCATGCATGGCAACTATAGCTCAAGCTTACAGTCCTCTGGGATGGTAATTATAGCACCAATTAAAGCACTTTGGCAAATAACTTTAGCTCAAACTTACCACCCTCTGACAATGTCACTTTAGCTTAAATTTATAACTTCTTGACAAGGTCATTTTAGCTCAAACTTACCATGGTAATTTAACAGATTGTAAACAAAATGAAACGTCACGAAAAACATTTATTTTTACCACTGTTGTGACTGTCTAACATAGCAACATTAATTATCTGGTTGGCCGATTGGTGCAGATGCACTGTGCAACAACAGAAAAAAACATAGAAAACGACTGTCCATTATGTAGGTGCAACACAAGTGGAAATCAAAATTCCATCCATATTCCACAATTGTGGAAAATCATTGGGTCTAGGTAAGGTCACTTTAATTCAAGGTCTGACAAGGTAATTAGATATAGAACTTAAACGTAAAGTAAAGGCAAGGTAACTTAGTTGCATGTAGTATTCTGGAGGCCACTATTACCAAATTGTTGACACCCAATAACTGCTGGTTAAACATTGCTTATGTTTTAGGGATCTGTTTAACGCAGCGTTTGTGTCGTGCTGGACCGAGCTGACCGAAGCTCAACAGGATGAGTTGATACAGAGTCTAGAACAAGCCCTGACCTCACAGGAAATAGTTGAGATCACGCAGACATTGCTGAACCTAGCGGAGTTCATGGAACACTGTGATAAGGTGAGATTGAGTTAATACAGTCTAGAACAAGCCCTGACCTCACAGGAAATAGTTGAGATCACCCAGACACTGCTGAACCTAGCGGAGTTCATGGAACACTGTGATAAGGTGAGATTGAGTTGATACAGAGTCTAGAACAAGCTCTGACTTCACAGGAAATAGTTGAGATCACCCAGACATTGCTGAACCTAGCGGAGTTCATGGAACACTGTGATAAGGTGAGATTGAGTTGATACAGAGTCTAGAACAAGCCCTGACCTCACAGGAAATAGTTGAGATTACGCAGACATTGCTTAACTTGGCAGAGTTCATGGAACACTGTGATAAGGTGAGATTGAGTTGATAGAGAGTCTAGAACAAGCCCTGACTTCACAGGAAATAGTTGAGATCATGCAGGCATTGCTGAACTTAGCCGAGTTCATGGAACACTGATACGGTGAGATTGAGTTGATAGAGAGTCTAGAACAAGCTCTGACTTCACAGGAAATAGTTGAGATCACCCAGACATTGCTGAACTTAGCCGAGTTCATGGAACACTGATAAGGTGAGATTGAGTTGATACAGAGTCTAGAACAAGCTCTGACCTCACAGGAAATAGTTGAGATCACCCAGACATTGCTGAACCTATTGTCTATTGGAGGACATATACTGATTAAATATAAAAAATGTTATAAATATTGTCTATTGGGGGTCATGTACAGATTAAATATAAAAATGTTATAAAAATAAATCAGTGTAAAGAGCTGATTTATTTCTACTATATCAGTATATCTGACCCCATAATTACACCCTTTTAAGTATTAAAATTCTTAACACTATCTTTGAAACCCCTACTTTTACAAAATTATTGATTCTTCACAGAATGTTATTGGTATATTGTATTTCAGGGTCCTCTCCCCCTAGACAGCCGCTTGCTTGGTGAGCGAGCCATGCGATGTCGTGCGTATGCTAAGGCACTTCATTATCACGAGGAGGAATTTCACAGAGGTCCAACAGGTGATACGTTGGAAGCCCTTATCAGGTAAATATGCACGAGGGTTTGTTTTAATGTCTAATTCAGACAAAAGATGGAAGGCAAATATTAAAAATTATTATTCATTGATGTCTGCAATATCATCAAGTTTTCAAACTGAGGCCTATTTCGAATACTGTAACATACATTGAAATTTCCAACCTGACATGAGTGCTCCACAAAGCTCAGTAGATAGATGTATACCATTTACACCAACCAGTAGTCCACAACTATTGATAAATGGTTTATCAAAGACCATGGTTTGTGCTATCCTGTCTGTGGGACAGTGCATATAAAAGATCCCTTGCTGTTTATCAATAACAGTATCCGTGTTAGTGTAGCTGTAGTGGGTTTCATGTGTCCTACTAAAACTAGCCTCTGTCCTGGAGAAACAGCACAGGAAGCAGAGTTGTGTGCCCAGGACAACGTTCTTGAACCTTAATTGGATATACACAAAATATAAGTAGAACTAACCAACCATCTCAATGGTCTCCCTAGCATTAGGGAGATCTTGTCCCACTTATAGCAAGGGATGGTAGATAAGATTTGCAGGATACAAATACTTAAAAAGTGTCTTTGTATATCTATTTTGCCAAAGATGCCCCCTCCCCAAATCAAAAGTTTGTTTTATTTAACGATGCCTCTAGAACACATTGATTTTTATCTGATCATCGGTTATTGGACGTCATACATATGTCTTTAGAGAAAAACCGCTACCGCCACATAGGCTACTCCTACCAATAAGCAGCAAGAAATCTTTTATATGCACTGTCCCACAGACAGGACAGCACATACCACAGCCTTTTATAAACCAGTTGAGGCCACCTGTATAAATGCATAAAACTGTCAAAACTGGTCTCATGGCTTTCTGTATGCAATAGCCCCCCCCCCCATCTACAAAAGCCTCATTTGATGAGTCCATAATACAGATTTATATATTCCAACCTGTATATAAAAAGCACCTCTTCATAAAAACAGTTTTAGTAGAACATTGGGTGATTGTTATAAACAGATTTGACATTATACAGGTGAACATTTCTAATGATTATCCAGAAAAACCTCCAAATGATACTCAGATCATTTTATTTATACATAACAGATTAGCATGTTTCAGAAAAAGGAAAATAAACAAGAGTTATTACTAATGAATTCAGGTGTGCTACTCATTCATATTGGACATGAGTAATAAATAAAACTGCAAGCTCAGGAAGCTTGTGTCATTAATGTTTCCCACATGCACACATGCTTGACTGTTCTTATCTCTTGGATTAACAGGGACAGATTGCCAACATCCAAGTCCCAGCATGGAGTGTGATACAAAGACACCCAGTTGTAACATAGAAAGATTTGCCATGTTTAATGTCTGTGGTAGCACATATATAGATTCAGTGTAATAATATAGATGGTTGGTTTAATGTTTGTTTGAGCTTAATTAAGTGAGCCTCAGTGGTCCAGTGGTAGGATATATTGGACTCTCAAGCTGAAGAATGTAGTTCAAAACCCACCAGAAACTTGCTAACACTATGTCAGAATTTCCAAATTTTTGACATCCAATAGCTGAGGATTAATATATCAATGTGCTCTAGTCATTAACAAAAAAAACCATTGTGCTTATATCCAATTAAGGTTCAAGTATGCAGTCCTAGGCACACAACTCTGCTTCCTGTGCTGTCTGTTCAAGACAGAGATTACTGTTAGTAGTAGAGATGAAACCCGATACTGCCACACAATATGGCTAATCTTAATTGATAAGCAACAAGGTATCTTTTATATGCAAAGACAGGTCAGGTTAGTGCAAATCATGTTCTTTGATAAATCAGTTGTAGACCACTGGTTGATGCATCTACCCATGGAGCTTTGTGGAACACTCACTCTTGGTAGAGCTGGAAACGAGATTAAAAATCCTATACCTCAACAGAGATTTGATCCCATTACCTGCCATCCTCGAAACTGGTGCCATTAACTGGAAGTAGTAACAAGTAGAAAGATTTGCAGACTTTAAATTTCAAGACTGCCTGAGGTACCATACAGTGTGTATTTGCAAAATGTTTTGTTTATACAAATTATAGTATTATGATGGAACATCCAAAAAAAAAAAAAAAAAAAAAAAAGGTTCAATTTGGGAGTTATTGTGATAAGAACTCAGTTGACTGGTCCTTAGGTATGTATATGCATAGCAAACCAAATGGAGGTTTCTGTGGAATTATAGAGATCACCAGTCTTTTAAAATAAAAAAGAATTCAGAACACTTCAATCAGTTTTGTTTACTGCCATACACATGTATTGTACTCTTTCTCTTTGGGCTGTTTTCCATTCCATTCAGTGGTCCACAACTGGTTCATCAAGCACTGTGGCATGTGCTGTCCTGTCAGTAGGACAGTGCACATAAAAGACCCATTGCTACTTATCAGAAAGAGTAACCTATGTGGCAGCAATGGGTTTCCTCTAAAATGAATGTGTCAGAATGACCATATTTGTTTGATGTCCATTAGCTGATGATAAGATAAAAAATGTAGAGGCATCTTTAAATAAAACAAACTTTACTTTGTACTCTTTCTCCTACTTGATTGGTTTCCATTGGCTGTATGACAATAATCAGATAAAAATTATACTGGGGGGTAAAGTTGTGAAACGAATGGCAAGTGAAAGAAGATCCCAAGTGCACACCATAGTATAATACAGAGGTTCCCTGTGGTGAACTCACGTTATCACCCCTCTCTGTTGATAGTGTTGTCTGGCTAGCTGAGGTCTCATAACTCATTTATTACTGTACTTAGTGACAGCCATATCGAAAGACAATCCTCTTCTTGAGACACTTGACTGAAAGTAGCCTCGTTTCCTATTTAGAAGTTGCTATTTGATAGCACTACTGGTTGGGTATTAATCTGGTTTATTATATAGCTATTTGATATCTATTTGAGCTGTTTTTATAGCTTGTAATTGGGCTTCAGGGCATGGGTTTAATAATGAAAAGAAAAATAAAGTCTGAGTAATGTAGTGTTGAACAGATTCATCTTTTATGTGAAAGGTTTGTTACAGTATAAATGGTGACTGTTCAACAATTGGTAAAGTGTAAAAATCTTAGGATATTTGTGTAATCTTTATCATGTATAGCAGGGTTTAAGCTATCATTGGCCAATTTACCAAATACAAATTAAAATGGAATTTTGCAAATGCACTGGATTAAGAAATTGTCAAACAGCTAATTTGAAAATTGCATGTCACTTTCGATCTGCCACTGTTTTAACTCTAAACTTCCTTGTTACTTGTGTAATTCCTGCCTTTAATTGGTCAGCAAATCATGTAATTACAAATTGCTGTGTGCCCATTTTTAATATACACAGTTTATTCAGACATTGTACGAGATTGAACTCGGTAGCTTTGTTGTCAGTCAGAATAACTCTGCCTTTTCCGTTACTTATGGTTTATTCAGTACACTTTAGGAGATTTCATCTGTGGCAATAACTTCGCTCCATTTTCCAGTCTTTAGTTTAATTTTAAGTTTATTTGGCTAACTGAAACTGAATTTGGCTACAGAATTTCTGACTAAATTAGTTAAATTGCTAATGATTTTTACAGTCCAGCTTAAACCCTGGTATAGGGTGCATTCTCAGTCCAGCCCAGTTATTCAGATTGTACCATATAGCATAGTTACCGAAGATAATTATTTAATATTTTGAAAATAAACTTTAAAAAGGAAGGGGCCAAGTTCTTTATAAAATATTATTATTTAAGGGCAGTTCCAGGTTGGGTGATTGAGCATTTGCATGAGGTGCTTTTGTTGCCTCATTCTCTGATTGGGTTTCCCCATCCCATCTAGTGTGTGGTATATCAAAGGTTGTAGTATACACTTTCCTGTTTGTGGGTAAGTGCATATAAAACTTTAAAAGATTCTTTGCTGTTAATGGAAAAATGTGGTGGGTTTTCTCTGGTGTCATATAATAACAAATGTTTGACATCCAGTAGCTGATGATTAATAAACAATGTGTTCTTTTGATGTCCTTAAACAAAAAACAAACTTTTATGTTTAGTGTACTTTTCATGTCAATGTAAAGTGCAAAAATATTTTGTTGCAAATTGTAAAACAACATTACTTTTAAAAAATGAATTTGACTGATTTTAGAAAATTTACTTAAAGAATATCATCTTTATGGTGTGTCTAGTTTGACTGTAAAAACATGTAGTTCTAGTTACAGTAAATATTGAACCTTTTCATCATCTAGCACACCTCATTATAAATAGTCTGTTAAGACTGAGTTGAATTATTACATGAAACTCCTTAGTTTTTTGCAGGTTTAAGCTACACATTTGAAGTTAGTGTTTATATATACATACCATGGTCTTTGATATAAGCCACTCATGGGGCACTGTTTGGGATGAATTTTTTTTTTAGCAAATCAGTACAAGAGTGTTCATTCTTATGACCAAAACACCACAGGCAAATGCTCTATGCTATTTTTCTTAATAGATATGTGTAGCGATCTTTGAAAGTTGGCTGCATTGCAGTTTATAACATGGCATTGATACTAAAGAAATGTTCCCTTTCATGAAATGCCATGTGAATAGGAACTGGTGCAGCAAGTTAAAATTCTGACATTTGTGTTTTTATTATTATGCCATTGTTTTGGGTCAGAGCGTCCTGGTACATAAGTTGCTTACCTCTCTTAATAGTTAACCTGCATGGGGTGTCTGTAAAGATTTCTTTCATTCTGTAATAAAACTGTTTCCTCTATTATCTGCCCTTTACAACTGTTTATTGTATTCAGCTGACTTTAAATATTTGCGGGGGCGCTATTCTAAGGAAGTAGTAGACAGGATTGTCATTTTGAACCGATTGCCAATGAAAATCATCGGTTAAAACCAATTTCTGATTGGTTTTTTTCACCCTGGATTCATTGGTCCTGGACCCCGGTCTGATAAATTAATTTAACGATTGAGTCTGCTACTCCAAAACAAAATGAAAACCCTGAGTAGAAGTGGGATGTAGCTCAAGAAGTAGAGCATCATCTGAGGTGGAAAAGGTCACTACACCTTTTAGTGCCCATTTGGGTTACAATCCATAGTATAGTCCACAACTGATATAACAACAGCTATTGTATTTGCTGTCCTATATGTGGGAAAGTTCATATAAAACATCTCTTATTGCTTATTAGAAAGAGTAGCTTATATGGCAGTAGTAAGTTTCCTCTGAAAAAGAAGAAAAAAAGTTTGTTTTATTTAATGATGCCTCTAGAGCACATAGATTTTTATCTTATCAGCGGCTATTGGACATCATTCATATGGTCATTCTGACATATGCACCGTACCATAGACAGGACTGCACATACCACGGCCTTTGATAAACCAGTTGTGGACCACTGGTTGGAACGGAAAATAGCCCAAACTGAGCTCCACTGAGAAGGATCGATCTGACGACCAACCGATTCACAGGCAGACACGGTACCATTTGAGCTATGCCCCACTCCTAAGTTTCCTCTGAAGACCATGAGTCACGAACACTGTATGACTGACAACTGATAACCAATGAATAAACAATGCACTGGGGTGTCATTAAACAAATATTCCTTTCTTTCATTGTATGTAATAAGTTGCAGAATGCTGTAATAGTTAACCTGAGTAGAACGTCACAAGGGATATCCTTCAGTCTGTGTTAAACTGTTTCCTGTATATATATCAGCCCTTTACAGCTGTTTCAGTGTATCCAGCTGACTCAGATATTTGTGGGGGTGTTATTTCACGCAAGTAGCATCAAACGTTGCAGTTTATAGATTATCAGTTATTGCCAACATACATTTGTTCTGTGGTGAAATGCCAAGAAATGTTCTCTTAAGGAAACAAATCCCATTCCAATTATTTCCTTTAGATGTTTTAAATTTGGGTGCTACAGTAACCCAAATAACAACAAAAAAATTGTCTTTAAAATGTAATTTAGCTCATATATGATAACTTCTAACAACAATTTTTATGAAGTTAAAATTCCAATCATTTTTCGGCATTTTGAAAACATCTATTTTTGTTTTATAAAACGTGTTGATGTTTTTTAATTTTAAAATTTAGCATTTTATGAAAGTGGTCAGTTAGTTTTACAAATAGAGACATACAATTTTATGATTCATGTGGAGTGGTTTTACAAAATTCGGCAAAATGCAATTTTTTTTTATAAATGTGAAGATTTTGCGAAATGCACTGTTTTTACAAAACTATTTGTAACAATGCCACTTATATGTAATTACAACCTTAATACCATGTAGCACCTGTGAAGGCAAATCTGTCATGAACATGAAATTTCATCATGTTTAGTATTGCTCCAGAAAACATCTTCATGCCTTCACCATAACATTGCAACTGACTTGATTGTTTAGCGACCACCACCCCCTCCAGCACAAAACATAAACATCGGCTTTTGAGGTTGCAGCTGACAGTTAAAATGTTCAGGAAATAGATAAATTCAGCACATGTAAATAGTGGAATGTGTCTAAAATATAAAAATAATACATGGATGTAGTTTTAAATTTACAACAATATGAACCCCACAATAACCAATGTTTATGTTTATTGTTAGGGGTATCATTAAACAAAATCTGTCTATCCATCCATCAACCCAATCCATTCATCCATTCAAAAGCCTCTTGGTGTAAGCTGATTATGGACATAGATACATGATATGAATTTAAACTTGTAGACAGCAAAGAAAGCATTTTGGATTAGATTTTGCTGCTGGCTGTAAAAGCATGGCTAGTAATTACTATATGACAACTTGATTTCATCATCTGGTTTGTCAGTCTGACAGCAGAGTAATTACGGTTGATGGAGCGAAGCTTACCCTGTGGCATGACACTGCATAATAATAGTCTTAACTGTTGTGTTTGTCATACATGTACCTACCTGTATGTATAATCTTGAATGTGGGTCAAAATTCACTAAGACATAATAAATACACCCCTTGAGTTAAATATTTATTTTTTATTAAACTCATTCTGAAACCTAATGACAAATGATTAGTTTATTTGGTTTATATAATTCATAATGGTAGAAAACTTGTAATTAAATTTTAATTACTTTTAAAGGAAAATGTGATAATGTATGTCTGCATCAAAAGATGTATAACCGATTTTGGTATACCAAAGGCTATGGTATGTTCCATACTATCAGTGGTAAAGTGCATGTAAAAGATCCATTGTTGTTGATTAAAAAGAATAGCCTATGCAGTGGTGTAAATTAAGAAATATTCCTTGCCGCCTTCAGAACTAGTAGCAAGAAACAAAAATATTAGTCCACAAAAAAAAAAGTTACTGATGCCCTATTATTTTTTTGGAATCGTGTGACCAACATATATATATATATATGCAACATCTGAGGCCTATCCTGAAAGGACAAACCTTTGCTTGGAAGCTGTTCAAGGAATATTATGAGTGCTCTCAAAGGTAGGCGGTCACCGGTGGTAAATCAGCATCTGTAACAGCTTTTGCCATTGCCTACTTTTCGTTTTTGGTAAAAAAATATGTTGTTTTATGCATGCCAAGATCACCAGCTACCATCACTGTTGTACCCTGCAACTTCTCAAAATACTGAGGACCCTGTATTATAGTATATATGATTGAGTAATGGGCAACTGTAATATACTGTGCATGAAATTTGAAATCTGATGAAATTGTTAAAAAAAAGGTCTGGCCCAAGGGACTAATATCATTTACATTTCACTCATACCCAGTGATCTGTATTTGGTTTGGGCAAGGGATTGAATTCCATCCATTCTACATGTCATAAATATAAAGTAAATGTGATACCTAATAGCCACTGATTAAATATTGTGCAGGGTATTATTAAATAAACATTCTTTTCTATAATAATATAGTACACGGGGTTCTTTATGCAGTAGTAGGTGAAGAGGCCAGTAGACTGGAGGAAAGAGCTGGATGGAAATCAAGTGAGCTACATACCCTAGTGAAAGATGTTCTCGTCTTGATGTTGTCTAGACAATAACTAACAAATGTTTTCTGCCAGTCTTGTTTACACTAAATAACACAAGAGATTTGTGGCCACTATGCATTGTTCCAGTCACATTCTCTCACATATATCTTTGTGAATTCAGCAAACAGTATACATGTATCTGTTAGAATATGCATGTTAAAGATTGGCTGCATATGTCTGTTGTCTGGACTCGGTGTAAAGTGCATGGTACACCAAAGTCTGGTAAGCAATAAACTGTGGCGTCCCTTGTCATGAGGACACCTCACACTATGTTATAGTTAACTGGATTCAGATACTGGAAATTTTATACTGAGCCACCAACAACTGGTATATCAAAGGGGAAATGTATATAAAAGATCCCATGCTACTAATGGAAACATTTAGCAGTACAGGTTTCCTTTGAGGACTAAGTGTCATAATTATCAAATGTTTGACATCCAGTAGCCAGTGATTTATCGTTAATAAATCAATGTGCTCTAATGATGTTGTTAAACAAAAAGCAAAATCTTCAGACACTGCAAATCAAATGATGGCCATGAGTGTAATAAAGTTCTGTTCTGTTAAGCCACCAGTGACAGGCAAAAAAAACCTAGTAGAACATTGGACAACAAGTTAGGGAATCCATTCCAACCAGTGGTCCATAGCTAGTTCATCCAGGGCCATAGTATGTGCTGTCCTGTCTGTGGAATGGTGCATATAAAAAACGTCTTGCTGCTTATCGAAAAGAGTAGCCTATCTGGTGGCAGCAGGTTTCCTCTAAATAAAAAGGTCAAAATGACTGTATGATTGATGTCTGATAGCTGATGATAACATAAAAATCAATGTGCTCTAAATGTGTCATTAAATAAAACAAACTTTACTTTACTTTACAACTTTGCGAAATGTTGTAGCCTGAGAGATTTTTGTAGTCGTATCCTGGGCTGCAGCTAAAATTGAGCACTGTACATGCATGTTAAGTACACGACTGTGTGTGTTTATGTGTGGGTAGTCTCTATAGCTGGTAAATGCTTGTTTGATTTGATGGATGTACAATTGTGTTTCCCTCTAATTATACAGCTGACTATAAAGGTGTCCTATAAAACAACCAGACATTTTATGAGAGACCCACACTTAAATTTGCCAAGTCTCATATTCAGAACCCAATGGCAGTCCAGCTCTAACTTACACATAGTTCACAGTATGTTGTTTTTGTGTTGAAATGTATTCCATTTATAAAAGCATACCCTCAATTTCATGCCCAGAATAAATTATTAATTAAAGCAATTTACTACCAGAAAAATATTACAATTAGGTATATAAATGAAAGTGTATCTGACATATGTAGAAAAATATAGTATACCATCAGTTAAATTCAGACAACAAATTACTATAAATTAAAGCAATCCACGACTATACTTAAAATGACAACACATCCCCTTGAGTGCACAGCATTATAATTTTAGTATTGTAGAGTTAATATGGCCATTATGTTTGTTGGAATTGATTAATTTGCAATTTTTAATCACTGACATGTCAGAATAGCAAAATATAACACTTGTAATACTCCTTTAAGACAGTGGTTCAAAACCCTTTGGAAGCTGGTTCACACCTGACTACGTGTCAAAATAACCAAATGTTTGACATCCAATAGCCAATGATTAATAAATAAATCAGCTCTAGTGGTGCTGTTAAATAAAACAAACGAACACCTTTAAGGAAAATTTAATGTTAAATAGGCCATCAACTGAATGCTTATATAGCCATCTGATGTATAATATATGATGATATAGATACATGTATCAGTAAATTCTAGGTTAATATATATAGTGATGTTGTATGCTTATAGCCATAATTAAAGAGTTACTGGCAACTCCAGCAGAATCCTGACTCATCTGTCTTGCCTGTGAGGCACTAAATTGAAAGTTGATCATAAGTGCTTGACTGTGCAGATAAGTTTTGCAAGATAATGAGAAAATGATTTTAGGAAGCTTGGCAATAAAAATCTCCTGCTGCTGAGATGACAGATCTTCACTCTATGGAAATGAGTTTATAAGAGTGATGGTCAGAAGTGATCTATTCTCTACCAGAGACCGGAAATAATGCTTGACCCAGTCAAGTGGAAATTGCTAGGGATGAGTAAAATTTAAATGATGCTAGTTCTCTGGGCCAGTATACTCTGTTCACCAAAACACATTTCTTTAAATTCCAATGTCATTTATTATAGGAAAGGATTTATTATAGGAAAGGATTGGTAGTTTAATGACACCCCAGCATGTTTTTTTCAATGTGGCTCTTGAGTGTTAAGGTTTCAGACATAATTATGGTGTTTTGTGACCATGGTCTTTAGAGAAATCTACTAATGCCATATAGTCCAGGCACTAATCTAGCCGGAGAAATGGGGCTTTTTTTCGACGAAAGTTTGCTCAAGTAGCCGACTTGTTAGAAGTTTGCTCAAGTAGCCGACTTGTTAGCAGTAGTGAGAAGTCGGAAGTCGCCGTAATATTTTGCTTGAAGTAAAGTTAAAAATCAAATCCCAATAACTAACGTTTGACAGTGATACCAATTTGTGATGCCAACCCCCCCAAAAATCCATAACATATCTCGCATGATGCATGTTTATTGTCCTCTGCCAATGACCGGCTATTTCTGGTAATGCAGAATAGACCGTTTCGAGTTCTGTTCAGTTACGTGATATGAACAAGAATTTCAGTTACTTTGCAAGAGATGCACTTAAAAACATATTGCCTGTTGATTCAGTGCTAGCTTTCAAAGCCATTGGAGATTAGTCTGCATGCATGCTTTTAATTTAGCTTTGCTAAAATACAGACACCGCAAGGAGGTAAACTAATTAATTTTCAATAGTTTTTAAGACAGTGGTTTTGATTGGTTGATTGCTACTCTTATGGCTATTCTTTTGGAAACTGGATGCTTTTGTGGGAAATAATTATGTTGTGATTCTGGCAACTACAAAGATTACGTGGTTTCGATTCACTTCATTTCTTGTTAGTAGTAATTGTTTTCAATGGTATATCTATTCAAGTAATATGGTTGATTATTCTATTTATTGTATTATTAAATATTAATTAAATATAATTGTCTGGTGATTGTGGAAAACATAACCAGAACATGTTTTAGATTCTCATCATTCTGTGTGCAAAACGGGTGAGTAGACCATTCTAAAATAGAGATGGATGATAAGGCTCAGAGATTTCACCACCAAATAATAAAAAAAATAAAAAATTATTATTAAAAATTTTTTTAATAGTTGTGGGTTGAATTTAACTATAAAAATAAAAAATTTTTATATCTCCCCTGAAAAAAATATAGACCTACATGACAAAAAAATAAATAAATACATTTTGTTTTTGGTGGGTTTGCTTTTCCCATTTTTATCAAACTTCTCCCATTTCTTATGGGAAGGGAGAAGTCACTTCTCCCCCTTTTTCTTTCCTAGATTAGTGCCTGATAGTCTACTCTTTCAAATTAACAGCAAGGCATATTTTATATGCACTACCCTAAAGACAGGATAGCACATACCATGGCCTTTGATGAACCAGTGATGGTCCGCTGGTTGATGCCAAATGGCACACACCTACCCATTGAGCTTTGTGAAACGCTCATTCTTTGTTAGAGCCCGTATCAATATTAAAAATCCCATTTGTATTTTTAGATAGACCACAAATGTTGCATGCATTTATATCTTTCAGTGACATTAAAAAAGGAGATTTTTAATGGGGACTATTAAGTAACTCACCAGGTGAGTGGAATTATTTCATAATTTCTACCCTTGTGAATCCATAATAAATGACAGTCTGGTACCTGTTTTTGGATTAGATGCTTGGTATTTTCCAGGACCAAGACTAAAGTTGGGTGTTTAAAATAGCATTTTGGAAACAAAATTTTCTTTGGGAATGGAGTGTATGGATTTGAAATAGTGTTTTTAAAAAAAAAATTGCTTTCATTATTGCTGACATGTTGGAATCTGTAATATTTAATAGGGATTATTAATGTTTTTCTCCATAGTTTTCTAGACCTATTCTGGAATTTTCAGCTTGTTACCAAATCTTTAAGGGTGTTTACCGATTGCTCTTTGACAACAACACTCCTCTTGGTTGGACTGTCTGAAGACTAAGTACTTGAATGTTTGTTTACCAACCTCCTAACACAAAAAATAAATACCATCTTCTGGGGTGAAGACTATAGTACATGACTACAAGTACAAAAATAGTTTCTGGCTTTGTGATGTGTGTTGACAGGTTCCAGAATGCTCTGCTGGTGGTATCACACCAGGTGGCATTGCCGTTGTTATTAGGTTTTGTGGAACTCCCCATCTACACTTTTGACTTGTGTATGTGAGAATTTCTCATTAAATTTCCTTTTATTGGAAGCTGTGGTGTAATTGGGTGATCTTTAACCCTTTGTGTGCTGGTTTGACATTTTGTTAGACCAGTTTTATACAAAGTAGTGTCAACATGTCTGTGCTAATTTCCTAAGAATGTTTCTCCTTTCAAAAAACTGTATTAGTCTACATGTGTATACTTGTACTTAAACATGTTTATTGTGTTTGTAGTCAGTTTATTTGAACATTATTTGCCACATATTTGCATTGTTCGATTAAGGCTTCACACATATCTTGGAATGCATATGCCCTACCAAATCGGGTCAATTAAAAAAAATAAAACTACATTTTGCCTGAGCTCCACCTTTTCCCATGCTCATCCCACTAAAAAAATAAAATAAAAAAAATAAACAAATAAGAAAAAAAACAATAAAAAAAAAAATCCTAATGAAACAAACAAAACCCAAACATTTCTGCTTCTGTGCAAGTGATTATATTTTTTGGAATACTGTTCTCAGCTTATGAACCCGAACCCTGTTGATAAATATTGGAGAAAGTAACTGTATATAAATAAAAGAAACATAAAAACCAAACAAAAACAAAACAAAAACAAACAATATAACACACCCGCACCAAAGGAAAAACAAAACTGAAACAGTAGCCTGTGTAATTGCTAATAAAACAAAATGTTCGGTAGCTGTTGGAAGCTTGAGGCAGTAGAGCAACATTCACATGCATATCTTCAAACCATTTTTTTCTGTCAAGATGGAATTTCAGCAGATTCCATCTAATATCAGTGACTTGAGAGCATAACAGGTGTATACTCACCCCATTTCTCTCCCTCTTTATTAACAAAACTGCAGAAAAAATATACCATTTAAAGATGCAGTATCTCCTTGTTGTCTTGTAAAATATTTTACTACTGAATAATAGATCAGTTAAGGGAAGCAGAAGAATGGTGCATCATGACATGAAATAAATGTATAATTTTTTTCTAAATGGTTAAATATTAAAATTATTCTAGGGAACAAGCATTAATTTTTTTTTTAAATTGGAACTCTTGTCAGTAAGTGCATGGATGTAAATCCCGAGGGGGGACACATCTCCCTAATTTTTGGCAGCGGGAATTCCTATATAATTATCCCCCTCTCCAACTTTTGCTTTGAAATAAAATGCCTAAATAATAATCTTTTCCAGTATTTCTGTTATGATATCAATGTAACACTTAAACATGTGGTCTTAGTGCAAATATACCGAAATACACAAGGAGTCATTATAGTTTGAAGGTTGTAGCTGGAAAAGGCATGAAAAAAAACATGGATTTTCTGTAAAAAGTTAGGCAAGGGACCTTGCCTCCACCCTTCCCCCAGTTCAGTCCCTACCACTTCCAGAAAGCAATTGTGGCTCATGAGTAAGTGGTTAGATTACATCAGCTCAGATAGTGGAAGGTGATAGAGATATATTTAATTGCTGAGAATTCTTGTTGTTTATGTCTGTTCTAAGTGTTTGATGTTTAGCTGTCAGCAACTGTGATAAGGCCTGCTAATTATCTGAGCACTTAGACTGGTACCATCAGAGTACAACTATTATAATGAACACACTAGACTGTTACCGGTAGAGTAAAACTGTTATAATGAACACATGGCCGTAGGACTACTGTTGTAATGTTTATTTCAGAGTTCTAGGAATGGTGTTAATTTTTGAAATCTGTGACAGGTGTTCTGTGTAATGAGCACCAGTTTGTGCCATTCTGCTAATATTCCTATCAGACGGATTTGCCTAAAGTGTACTAAAAGTGTAACAGAGAGAATACAAGTCTGGAAATAATTCTTTGAGACATGCCTGTCAAAATGTCCTATGTCAGTCAATTTGTGCCAGTCAAAAACAAAAACGTACCTGTCACCAAATTAAATTGAAATTTATAAAAGTTAATATTGAAATAAATAAATTCATTGTATTAGTTTTAAAGAATAAAGTGTTTTTTTTATTGAAAACCTCATAATGGCTCATCATAGATACTTCAACTTTCCAATTTTTTTCTTTTTTCAACCTGTAATATAAACCACGAAAATCGTGAACATGCTGATAGTGCCGCTAATTCAATTACAGACATACCTATTTCCAGTTTGACTATGAACACCGTACCATAAATTCGTAATACATTCAAGTTACCGACATTCGTACAAATGCGGATTTAAGGTGGTTTTTTTTCAAAGATTGTATGTGATTATCCATCAATGATTATGAATATTCTTAGTTAATCTGAATGGAAACTTGAGGGTACAATCAATAAATACTATGTCTAAAAAGTTGTGTTGAATCGATAACGTTTTATGTTGTGTTGAATCGATAACTTTTTATTGGAAATATATATAATACGTGGATAGTATGCTGATAATGTCAAAGTATATAAATGAAACTTTAACTGAAAAGTGTTTGGTAAATGTTCTATTTTTATTCTTTTTATTATTGGGGGGACCTGGTCTCGAAAATAATTTCTTGCAAAAATGTAAAACGAGAGCTCGGTTGAAAAATGTTTTTAGCCATGAAAATAAGATGTACAGCACTGAACTGATTAGACACAAAAACAACTGATTTTATGTCAGACAAAATGACCACTAATATTAAATTTGTGACTGTCAAAGCTTGACAAAGGACAATGTCCGTGATCTAGCATTTATTTCCATGCTTGGAATACGGTAATGTGTATCTAATAATAAGTAGCATATCCAAGGGTTTCAGGCGGACAGGATCCCGCCTTTTCTTGAATTTCTATGTGTGTGAAAATTAACAATTTTTTCCCTATTTCTATTCACTCATCACTTTTAGACTCCTCCTTTTTGGAAATCTACATTTGGACACCCCCTTTCAGTAATCCTGCATCCGCGCCTGATAATACTATCTTAGCTTTTATCATTGTTCATTTATTGTTGAGTTAAAAATGCACATTCTATTTAGAAAATGTTCTGGGTTTTTTTTAAATCCGTAATGTTAACAATTTTGCAATAAAGAAAGTTTGTACATAATTTTTGACAGAAAAACAGTTACATTGGTCCATTCAAAAATGATGTATGTTAGCACATTTTTCTTTAAATGTCTGTAAAAGTAAAATTATAAATTTTCTTCCAATATGAATTATATAAACCAAATGTGAACTAATCATCTTTAATCCTCATATTGAAATACTGTAGATTTTAGAATAAGTTTTGTTAGAAATAAATATTTGATTCAAGATTTTTGTTTATTATGCCATAGCAAATTTAGACCCACATAAAAGATTATACATACAACATGTCGGTAAGACAAACAAAACAGTTAAGACTGTATTATCATGTAGAATCATGCCACAGTGTAAGCTTTGCTCCATCAACTGTAATTACTCTGCTGTCAGACTGACAGACAAGATAATGAAATCAAGTTGTCACATGGTTAATTACTAGCCATGCTTTTACAACCAGCAGTGAATTCTAATCCAAAATGCTTTCTTTGCTGTCTACCAGTTTATCCAAATCCATCACTTTTAAAAGCCCATTCCAAGAAATATCTTTATAAAATCTTTATTTCTAAGGAAATTTATGAAGTTAGCCAATGTTTCCTACCTTACTTTGAAAAGCATCAGTATAAGATTATCGATCAGATTTTTAAAAGTAAATTTACTGTGTCTGAAAATAAGAGTATGAAGTAAAACACATGTAAGATGAAATGCATCTAAACCACTTTTAAAAAGAGTAGATTTTATAGTGCATTCTGAGAATATGGTAATGGGTACATTTAATATTATAATGTTGACTTTATCATTGTTCATTTATTTTTGAGTAAAAACACTTTGCAAAGAATAAAATTTTACATCAAAATGGTTTACATTTGTGTGTCCAATAATTAGGTATATTAGGACATTTTTCTTTAAGAGTAACTTTTATGTTTTCTAAAATCTTAACATTTACAATAAAACTTAACATTTCTACATTATTGTCAGATCATGGGGATTGAAAAGTTCAATACACTGACTTTCAAGAAGTTCATTTTCAAATAAAGTTTATTTTCTGTTATAAATATAATACATAATATAACATTTGCACAGTATATTGTTTGAAACTGATGTAACGAATAGTTGTTATGAATTACTTCATTTTAAATTAAAGTTTAATGTCCACATCAAAAACATTTACATGATATTATCTTATCATCAAGCCAATGGATGATTATTGCCATGAAGGACATGCTTGAACACTTTTGTAGTGTAAACACTTTAATACTTTTGTTCTGAGACCATTGGTTTTTAAGTAATACATTTGATTTTCATTTGAAACTTCCCATCTACAATAAAAACTAATTTTATACACCCTTTGTCATAAAACCAAGGAAAGGTTGATGATATTGGTTGTCAATTTCTTGTTGAATTAAAACCTAGTATCTTTAATAAACTGTAACTTTTCTATAATATTATCTTGATTTAAAGTTATTAAGTACATTGATTGTCAAAGTGTACCACTAAATTGTATGTTGTTAACAAGGAATATGAACCCCATCTTTTTCTAGTGGATTATAAGGCCTCTTATGTTTTATAATTTGGTTTGCAGATCTGTCAACCCTAAAAACTTTGAAAGTGAAATAAAAATTTACCCTTGGAGTTAGTTTTACCTGTGACATTACATAAGTGAAGAAATAGATGATCTATGCTGAAAACACCTCATATTATATATTGTATGATTGTGCATTGTGATTGGATAATTCTTTTCCTCCATCTAACCATTATTTTGAAAATATCAACAACAAAAGCATTAATATGACAGTTTTATTTTGATTTTGACTGATTGACCAAACTTTTAAAGAGAAAGAATCTGTAAACCAAGTAATAAAATTTAAAAAAAGGTTTAAAATGAGGTTATTAAAGACTTGCGGGTGGCTGTGGATACAACATGGATTGAGAGGTCTGTTTTCTCAATACATATGCCAAATATTTCCTCTCAACAGCTGAATGTTATCTTAACAGCTGGGCTTGTTGATAAAAAATGAATTGCTTTTAATAACTTCAGCTGCTTGTGTTGATACCTGCAGGGTACCACTTAAAGGTAGTTAACCCATCTTTGTGAAATATGCTATTGAATGGAATCTCAACACTGTGGTCTTTCATGGGTGTTTGGTTTCGTTTGTGTATCACCATTGTCTGTTGTGAGATACTCGCATGTTAAACAGACTATATAAATTATTTGAATTCTTTATTCAATAATTACAATGTGTGTGTCTTGCCTCAATGAAAATTGCAGAAGGTAAAATTGGAGTTAATTTCTGGTTTTGTTTGTTTATTTGGTGAGATATGTGTGTTGAACAGACTACATGAATATTTGCATTCTTTATTTAATAATTACAACATGTAGACACATTTTTGCCTTTTATGAGTGAAAATTGCAAACAGTTAAAAATACTAGGTAGATAGTAATTCCTCATTTAGTTTGTCCATCACTAGTGTCTGCTGTTAGATATACATAATAAACAATAGGAATACTTGCATTCTTTATTTAATGATTACAATATATACAGACAGATGTTTGATCTTGCTATGTTGAAAATTGTAGGTTAGACATACTCTGTATGTCTTATTATTTCAGTTAGCAAATCATCTCCATTTGCTATATTAAAAATTAAACTTTGAAAAGAAATATGGAACCTTTGTTTAATGACACCCTAGCCCATAGGTTGATCAGTGGCTACTAGGTGTCAAACTCATTCTATTTGTGACACATAGTTCACAGAAGAAACCTGCTACCAACACATTGGCTACACTTTCTTATTATCAGCAAGTAGTCTTTTATATGGTAGGCAGTAAAAAAGGTACAGGTAAAAAAAAGTACGGTAAAAAAGGTACAGGTAGAAAAGGTACAGGTAAAAAAGGTACACAAAATGGCATAGATAGGTAAAAAAAGGTACTAAAATGTATTTTTTTTAAATTGAATAAAATAATTATTATTTGAATTCTCTCCATAGAAGAGGTTGGGAGTAGGCTACTTTCGTAACTTGATCCTTCATTACCCAAACTTTTATCATCTTTTACTGGAAAAGCAAAAATCGTTTTACTGTTCTTTTACACAAAGAAAGAATACCTTTATTAATTTTGGTTGTCTTCTTAGTTTTTAAACTCACAAGCACAAAAAACCCAGTATTAATACTGTTCACATAATTTTGCTTAAAGACCATGGATCAGTTCTTTAGGGGCATTGGACATTGCATTCGCATATCATCATACTACTAGTGGGAACAGACTATCAGTCATGTGTCAGTTCAGATGTATTTGACTTAATCAGGGTACATTTCTTTAAAATATATACTTTCTCAAATGTTTCCATTTTGTTCCATCATGAATTTAATAAATAAAACAATGTTAGTAAACAATTTGATTATTGTTTCTATTTGTTATTGCCCGTTCACAAAGAGCATTATTAAGTAAGTTGCTGGCACCTTTAAATTAGTAAAAAAATATGTATCTGTAGATGCACTCGTCATGATTATCCCCACCTAGCAACTTTCAACCCATCATTTTTAATCAATCAAAGTGAAATATATTGGGGACATTTCGACGACATTTCAAAGAAGTGTTGATAGGTTAGCCTATGTAGAGAAATAGACAATTAAAATAATCTTAATTTTTTTGTTTAATTAAAAAAATACATGTTAGTACTTTTTTACCTATCTATGTCATTTTGTGTACCTTTTTTTACCTATACTGTTTTTACCAGTACCTTTTTTACCGTACCTTTTTCACCTGTACCTTTTTTAGCTGTAACTTTTTTACCTAGATTCCTTTTATATGCATCATCCCACAGACATAATTTCACATACCATCACCTTTGCTGCCTCTGGCTGAACAAGAAATAACCCAATGAACTGGGTCAATCATCAGACCCACCATACCTACAGAAGATGCTTTATCTTTGTGCTATATATCACTCCATCTCGAATGAATAAAGAAACAGTAATTGTTTGTGAAAATCCAATCCCTACTTCCTACACCTCATGGCATTATACTGAGTGTACTTGAAGCTCAACTACACTTGGTTGTATATTGTGTCTGACATTCATTTATCTCTCAGTGGGCTACCTGCATACCCATGTCATAAAGTGATTAGCTGACACATTCTGTAATTGAGATTACAAGCTCCACAGCATGAACAATTTACTCTTACACTAAAATTGGAAGTAGAAATGCAGATGGTGTTCTTATACCATGAAGCCCACTTAATTGAAAAATGTATAGAATCAGTTCTCTTGGTATAGACTAGTTTTTCCCAAACATTTTCAAGCTGCCACCATCTTGGCTTTCAGGCCACATCCCTAGTGACACCACCCCTTCTCATAGACAACATATGAAGACACAGATCTTTCTTGGTATTAGTTAAAAAAAAGAATTATTACTTGGTTCTGATGCCACCCTGTCAGCACCCTACAGGCCCTTTTTTCCTCCCCACCTCCCCAGTATCTTTCCACTGCCTCCATGGGAACAGTAATACCCACTTTGAGAAACACTAGTATAGACCTATTACAAGACTGTCCAAAACTCAAGGCTAGTAGGTTCTGGGATCAAATCTCCATTAATCTAGGTACCAGCTCCCACACAGAGAGGATGCAATGCAGGACTCATTAGGTAGGTATATACCACTTGCACAGACAAGTGGTCCATAACTGGTTTATCAAAGGGTGTGGGTTGTACTATCCAGTCTGTGGGTCGTGCTTATAAAAGATCCCTTGCTGCTTGTTGATAGGGTGTGGCAGTAGTGGGCTTCATCTCTCTTACTGGCAGTAACCTATGTCATGAACAGGTAGCACAAGAAGAAGAGTTGTGTGCCCAGGGACATCATGTTTTAACCTTAATTTGATATAGACACAAAAACGAATTTAACCAACCGACTTGTTTTTTTTTTTTTAGCCTATCGACTGGCATGTACACAAAAACAAATTGTGGTGTATGGTATTTTCTTTTTGAAAATGTGTATCTTGAATATAATATGAATATTATATAGTAACAGGTTTTTGTATATTGTTGCAAACACTGTGTGGAAAATGATTCCTAACAAACAAAGGAAATGGATGGTTGTTTAACGATACCCCAGCACATTGTTTATTCTGTGACTATTGGGTGTCAGACATAAACCAATTATGGACAACTCTTAGGTGCAGATGACATACACCTACCCACTGAGCCTTGCAGAGAACTCGCTATGGGTTGGAGCCAGTGCTACATGTATGATTAAAAATCCCATGCCTTTCCTAATAACCAATGATTAACACTGCTGGAGTTTCATAAAAAAAGAAAGAAGTTATTTTCTTTTTTGACAGCAGTACTGATATGATGATAATAAGTTGATCAGTTGACACACACGAAGCCAAAATATGCACATGTGTGAAAACGATTGACATTCTGCACTATGACAACAATAGCAACATGCTAGACATTCAGGAAACACACACAAATGTGTCAGTTTGAAAGATATTGCACACAGTGTCTCTTTATTGGTAACAGCAGAATGTAACTTAAAAGGTAGAGAAAAAACGAAAGGATTGGTTACCGACACCCCAGCACATTGTTTATTAAGTGGCTATTAGGTGTCAAACATATTGCAGTTTGTGATTCATGGTCTTCAGAAAAAACCTACTACAGCCACATAGGCTACTCTTTCGAGTTAGCAGCAAGGGATCTTTATATGCACTTCCCCATAGACAGAACAGGACAGGATAGCACACACCACATCCTTTGATAAACAAGTTACGGTTCACTGGTCAATAAGAGGTAGAGTGTTCACCTGAGATGCAATGGATTGTCTAAATGATCCCTGTCAGTGGACCCCTTGGGCTGCTTCTCATTCCAGTCAGTAGTCCAGAACTTATGTAATAGAAGCCATGTGTGGTAGCCTATGTTAGAGTAGCAGTAGCATTGTTCATTCAGTGGCTATTATGTTTGGAAAATAATAGTTTTATGATTCATAGTCTTCAGAAAAACCTACTACACCCACACAGACTACTCTTTTCAGTTAGCAACAAGGTATCTTTTATATGCAACATTTCACAGACATGATGACACATATACCATGGCTTTTGTTAAGTCATTCATAAACTGTTGGCTGGAATAAGAAATAGCCTAATAGGTCCACTGAAGGGAATGATCTGCCATTTAGCTGTATTGTTCGGTGTTGTCTCAAAAGATCACCTTTCTGTTTTCTGAAATCTTAATTTAATATTGGACTATATGCTTTATAATGTAGATCATTTTTCTGTTTAGTACAGACCCATGTTGACATTTTATGCTTTTATGGAATGTCATGTTTAGTGACAAGTACCAACTTTTGGCAGAATGAGTCACAAATTGGGTTGACATCTTACACTCATGAGTTGTCATTACATCTCATTACTGAAAAGAGCTAAAATAGAAAAATAAACAACTCCATATTGCTTAAGTACATAACAGATAAATAAAAAAAAATTGTATAACTATGGACACAGTTGGGCAAAATGTTATGGAATATGTCACAAAAGTTGCACATCAAAACACATGTGTTTAATTGAAAAATATATACCAAATGCACAACTACTTTTCAAACCTTTTGTTCCACATATACAATGCACAAGAATGTCAATGTAATAATCTTTTTTATATAATTGCCATGGTAACAAAAATCCCAAATGAAAGTGCAAAAAATTGCTAAAAAGCATTAATACATTTGTCTCATAAAAATTTCAACATTTAAAATATTTTCTTGAAAAAGTGTTTAAAAATTTGCCCTTTTTTATTTTGAAAACTTCAGAAGTAAGGTTATTGCTAATAAAACTATGATACATGTAGTGTGGTGACTGACTGGACAAAAGCATGATATATGAAGAGTTGTTTACCCTAGGTAGAGAGGTGCTGTCGGGTCACCAGGTGACAAGATGATTTAAGTTAAGCCAAGATAATCCATAGCCCATGCTGGTGTCCAGCAAATCATTTGGATTACATACAGGTGTAAAATGCGATTTATTTGTTTTTGCCAATCCTGTATTAATTATTGAAGGAAAGTAAATATTTGACATCAGGGTCTAAACAGGTACAATCAAAACTGTTTATGTGACCACCTGTATTAAGCAGACACGTGTCTTAAAGGGTCACTTTTATTTTCTCTCATATTAGGTAATTTAGTACTCTATAACCTGTTTGGGAAAAACCACCTACGAGGCATCTTTTTGTCACTTTCTAGGGTGGCTGCTTATGACAGGTTTAACTGTTCATATTTAGGGAGAGTTAAAGAATTATTGAGACAATAACTGACACTTTATTCTAAAAAAATTAAAACATAAATATAAATGGAAGTCATCAAGAGTTGTAATAATGGATCACTTGCCAAGAGAAATATGCTTTTAACAAAGTGTCTTGTCTAACAGGAATTACACTTGCTAGGACCATTGGACAATGGACATTTTTATCTCCTATAAAAATTAGAAATCATTGCTCAATTACCAGTATTTAAAAACTGCGGAATGATTTATTATCAAGTCAGTTTAAAAAAAGAACAACATTTAAACACGTACATAAATTTAGCTGATTAGAAATATCAAGGAGATGTATATTTTTTTATGAGATCATACATCAAAGAGCATTACACAAACTGCTTTATAAATATAGCATACATTTGCACATATGCATGAAATATCAGATGTGGCCTTTGATCTTTAAATGTGACCAAAATAACAAATTTCACATTCATGATTCCCTTTGATTTTGATTTATCTCTGTCAGGTAGAAAGGATAGGAATGGCTGTTTAACAACACCCCACCATCCACCATCTTTTCCTCTGTGTGTGTGTGTATGTGTGGTATGTGTGTGTGGTACATGTGTGTGTGGTACATGTGTCTGTGTGTGTGTGTCTGTGTGTGTGTGTGTGTCTGTGTGTGTATGTGTATATGTGATACATGTATGTGTGTGTGTTTCTGTGTATGTGTGTGTTTCTGTGTACATGTGTCTGTGTATGTGTGTGTGTTTCTGTGTATGTGTGTGTTTCTGTGTACATGTGTATGTGTGTGTTTATGTATGTGTGTGTGTAGGTACATGTATGTGGTTAAACCTGTCTTAAGAAATCACTCAAGATAGTAAATGAGAGCATAGTTTCCTCTCTCTGTGTGTGTGTGTGTGTGTGTGTGTGTGTGTGTGTGTGTGTGTGTGTGTGTGTGTGTGTGTGTGTGTGTG
>JAULBS010077627.1:0-19848 GCA_032355785.1 Symmetromphalus regularis
ATTTGTCATCTGTAAAGGATAGGTAGCTGATCCACCTCACCTGTTCTAGGTGCTGTGTGAGTGTCAGAGCTACTCCCCCCCCCACCAAAAAAAAACATTTGCAAAAGACAGTGTACTATTATTTATAACTGAAGCATATATTCGCGATTGGTATATACGGTACGAGGTATCAGGTGAATGTGGTATATACGGTACGAGGTATCCGGTAAATGTGGTATATACGGTACGAGGTATCCGGTAAATGTGGTATATACGGTACGAGGTATCAGGTGAATGTGGTATATACGGTACGAGGTATCAGGTGAATGTGGTATATACGGTACGAGGCATCAGGTGAATATGGTATACACGGTACGAAGTATCAGGTGAATGTGGTATATACGGTACGAGGTATCAGGTGAATGTGATATATACGGTACGAGGCATCAGGTGAATGTGGTATATACAGTACGAGGTATCATGTGAATGTGGTAGGTGGCATTACACGCCTTGTCAAACCCACCTGTCAGAATGAAAAACCATAAATGTTATCAGTCAGGTGCATGACCAGCTACCGTGTTAAAATAATGTGGGTGGGCTTCTATTCCAGCTGTTTTCGCCCAAGCCTGTATAAATATGCTGAGGAGATAAGGTCAGGAATCAAGATGAGCGTAAGGGTTTTGGTACAAGTTCACAACCGTCGATATGCCAGGAACATAATTTGTGAAATATAACAAGATCATATTTCTGAAAACACACCACCTGTATACTTCACGACGTGAGAACTATGATAGCATTATGACAAACGTACCAGACGCATCCTTCATGGCAAGTGATATATTACTTTGTGACAAGCATGCCATGTACATCCTTTGTGGAAGTGATATATTATTTGTGATAAACGTATAATGTACATCCTTCATGGCAAGTTATATATTAGTTTCTGACCAATATATCACGTAGATTGTTCATGACATGTAATATATTAATTTGTAATTAATGGCAACTGATAGATTTGTGACACATACAAGGTGCATCCTTCATGACAAATGAAACATTTGTGACATACATACCACGTGCATCCTCTATTTAACATCTGATAACTTATAACAAACATACTTAGTGCATTAATGTATTCCGGATATGTGATAGTTTTATGACATTACATGTAGTGTAGGATTAAAGCAATTGGAGGCACTGGGCTAGGAGACCTTTGGTAGCTAAATTCAATAGCATATGATCATGAGAAAAAGGAGGACGAGGCTCTCCTAGATTACGAGGCCCTGGGCTGCAGCCCTCTCAGTTCGTATGTAAATCAGACGCTGACTACATATATACATGGACGTATTGTTCCTGACCAGTGAAGCTTTATAACAAATATACCAGATATATCATGCATGGCAATATAATCCTTCATGATATAATGTGATCATTCACGACACGTTCTATGACATAATGCTAGCATTCAGACAACTTAGTGTCTAATAAATATTGCTGCTCAAGGGAATGTGATTACCTGTATATTGGTGCAAAATGCTTCTCGAATTAAGGTAAATAAAATACCATAACACTTGTAGTCCCTCTTACCTTCAGCTTCTTTTGTAGAAGCGTCTTTGTGAGTTTCAGAGTCCTGAATGACCACCACTTTGCCAACATCACTTGGTTTCTGTTGTTTTGGTCTGGTTTTCACTGGTGCTTCTGCAGCAGTGTTTATGGTATTCTTGCTCTCCTTATTCTTCTTAACATCATTGTCAGCAACGGGTGAACGTTTACGAACAGCAGCCTCATCGTCGGCGGAGGAACGTTTGGGAACATATCTGTATCGCAACATTTATGATGGTTTAAGCTAAGGCGTCAAAAACCAGGTGCTCATATGCATGTATGCACAATCAGTACTGTTTCAAAACAATGTTGCATGTAACGATTTTGATTAGGAGCCTTATTAGCAGCATACTTAACAATACCTTATTTCATTGATAATCCGAACAGTAAATCATTACAAACATGCAAGTGCTGTAACGCTAGATAAAGAAGACTGAACCAGATTAAAGTCCATTACAGTGCTAACGCTGAACAAGTTTCATTAAGACAGCTTTGAGCAACAAATAAATATTTTATATAAATACATGTACAAGGAAGACTTATTTTTAAAATCCACACACGCACATATCCGAGAAAAGAATCGTCGACGTGTGCTTTTTACAACGGACTGGAAGCAGTTCGGTATATTTATCACACTTCATTTGTGTTTGCTGCTACATTCGCATGCAAATACGCTGTAATTATCTCATGATACAGATGGCCCCAGGGTCAAGATTCATTAATTGATCTTCAAGTCTGCTACAAGAATATTTATGGCAAGAGCTTCAGGCATCAGAGATCAGAGAATCATCACAAAGGTGTACTATGTTTACCATTTCCTACAAAACCCATGTATCATTATTTTCCATAGAATATATTCACAAACGAAAAGCCATACAATACATAAAGTATGCCACCTGCGTGCTTTGGTGGAAGTTTGGTGGCTGTTTAGGGTCTTGCATAACCAAGAGTACAGCTGGTAATAAGAAATGTTCAATTATCACGGGTCTTGGTTATGTATGCCAGTTCAGTAATCACTATTCCTGGGTGATCAGAACCGTTATGTGTACGCTTAATACTGGGCCAGTATGAATAATTATCTTCAATAGCGTGATTGTGTTGCAAAATCATGCGTACATGTAGGATGCGTCATTCCAAGAAACTGTAACGAATAATCATGAGCAATGCCAGTATTGATGTATTGTCCAGTTGACTTGATTCATAATACGCACACGAATATATACGTATCCACATCCATAACACAAGTCAAAGTGTAAGTAGATAATTGAAAGGATGGTCTGAAGATGTAGTATTTGTATATAGTATATTATACTGTATAGAGTATCCAACGTATAACACGATCCTATATATTCCCACGTCTTCCTCTTGTCGGCTCCTTGTATTTACCTTTAATTGAAAGTTGTCAATATGCTGTTAAAAACCTCTATACCAGTCAGTGGGAACTTGCATTTTGTTCACATATTCTCCAAGCACTCACTATCCACCAAGTAATTTTCTCATAAGTCGTAGAAACTCTTAGTTTGTATCCATCACGCGAACTTTTTCTTCTCTTTACGAGTGGATGGACATGCGTGACCTCTTCAATAGAGACAAACTCGACCTCCCAACCGCTATCGGTTCAGGTCAACAAGGAACGTTTCATTTAAAAGGATCAAAGCAGACGGGTCACCTCAGATCGATTTTTCGGTCCTTGGCAGTTCAAAGCTGGTGGGCTATAACATCCAGGAACTACAGAAAGTAACTTACTTTTAAAACTGTTTATAATATTAAAATTTTCAAATGTCGTCTGCTTCTAAACAGGATCTCATTTACATGTAAATGCTGGGGTATTTAGTATGGGTAGGATACCATCAGTATATCCACCCCTTGACTGGGTTTACTAAACTTCAGCAGGCCGGAACACGAATGCCGTTGCACCTGGGGCTATAATCAATTAATGAGCGTGTAACCGTGGACCTAGAGGACAATGTAGAATAAAGACAACCCGACCCTTGTGTGTACAAGTGGTTATTAAAAAGCCATCGAACAAGCGATACCCATTGAGAAGCACAATAACCAGCCGATAGAACTGTCAGCAAGTACATTACGAGTATTTGTATAACGGACATGCTTTAAAAAAAATTCAAACCACATGAACGTTTGGCAACATTTAATGATTAACCAAACATCCATGCTTTAGAAAATGAATTTTTTAAACAGTAAATAATAATAACATGGTGTTCAGTGGCGGATCTAGGGCCCCCCTAAATTAAGCGATTAAAAAATATATATATATGTTTAATTTTTTATAATTTTTTTTTTTTTAATGTTAAAGAATCAGGGATTCTTTAGGCTTCCCCCCAAATGAATTTTCTGGATCCGCTACTGGCGTTTCCTTGTTCTTGGCCTGGTGTCGTGGAGGGGGCGATTGTGTTCACCCTGTCGGCATTCAGAAATGATCGTGTTAAGACGATGTACCCTATTGATAAAGCCAAGATGGAGGGATTACATTTCAACATCCAAGGACAATCTATAGTAAACAAGAAACGTTCAATTTTTTTTCTTTTCATTCACACTTTCTTTTTCTACCTTTGCACGTAGCTCTCTGGAATGTTATTGTAAACAAAGAATGTCATTGAATCGATAAACACGCGTTTGTGCTCCTAAGACAATTAGTCTATCTTTTAAAGTTTATAAACTCAGGAAAATAGTTAGATGTATTTTTTTTTTAGTATAAATCAAGTTATATCTACTATTTAAATACAAACTAGTGCTGTTTTAGATGGCATCTTTACAGTATTTAAAGCCATTTATTGAATGTTTGTTAAGAATTCAATAGCCAGGGGTTCGCACTAGTCATCCTATAGAACAAAGGACAACAAAGGAAAAGCAGTGTGCTATTTATAAAGTAATGTGCAATTCTCGACTTTACATGTACATATAGGTTAGTGGATACAGATTTAGGTCTTAACAGAATACAAGCGGTAGTGTCCGCCTGTGAACTGGTCGGTCCTCGGATCATCAAAAGCCGTGGTATGTGTTATCCTGTCTGTGGGAAAGTGCATATAAAAGACCCTAGCTGCTTATCAGAAAGAGTAACCTATGTGACGACAGCGGATTTCCTCTAAAGACATGTTAGAATGACCATATGTATGACGTCCAATAGCCGATGATAAGATAAAATTCAACGTGCTCTAGTGGCGTCGTTAAATAAAACATATTTTACTTTTAAACAGAATAAACGTAGAATCGTCTGTTAACAAATCAGCTTGATCAGATGAGTCATAAAAAATATTTAAATGATAAAATAATTAAACACAGTATCCGGTGACTCCAAGCTACAAGACAAGTTTTTTGGTTCAGACGAAGGCCCTTGCAAAGGTGATAACAGGCACAGGCCAGATGGGATAAGCAGGTCCCCATTTCAAACTTCTCATTAACTTTTAATCAGTACTAATTACCAAGGAGTATAGTACCCTCAAAATCATAGATCCATGTCAACTGGCCCATCTGACCCCCCCCCCCCCCCACTTGTTCTGGCCTGTTCATACGACAGTGGATCTAATAACTTTCCCTGTGGTATAAATAAATTGACTAAATGCCACCACAGCTGTAATCATAGCAGGCGTAAATTTATCTGATGGTCACGTAGAAGATCCCAATAGAAAATGTGTCTATCTGATGGTCACATATAACATCTTAATAGAAAACTCAGAAAAGTCATTAATTTTAGCTGAAAACCACATTCATCAATTTGAGAACGCAGTCTTGAATATACAGATGAAATCAAGAAAATCTGTGAGGGTTAAAAATGTATTACTTCATGTTATACACTGTGGCCATTTAGAAAGACGGTTCAGATATAAATGAGATCATTATCAGTTACAGATTTATCGCCCACTATACTTAAACTTTCTTTATTTTATCATGTAAACATTTGCATTTCAAAAGGCTGGCTCACAATGTATACTTGTCAAAATAACCAAATGTTTGACATTCAATAGCTGGTGATTAATACATCAATGTGCTTCAGTGGTGTCGTTAAAAAAATGTAGACATTCAATACCAAATAACCAATTATTCATTTTAAACATCTATTAATTTATTTTATTTGGGAAATAAACTTGTCAATGGTATATCATTATTAACAATGCTCTAAAGATTCTGTTATCACTTAGGGCTGATTTCTCGTCGACAGTTCAACTTCCGATTCTTAGATTAAACTGGGTCCACACATGTTAAAAGAATGGGTTGAACTGTAGATCATGGCTGAACCGTCAACGAGAAACTGGGTCTAAATACAGTAAACCTCATACAATGAAACAAGTAGTAAATGATGGACTCGTAAAATCTCCACTTTCAGTGAAAATAAATGAAACAACAGAATCACCAGTGATATAAAAACATAATTTATTATAGTTTATTATACTTATACAAATACATTGCCTCTGATTAGCAAGTACAATAAAAGCAATTCATACATGTACAACCATCTACAAAAAAATACAATGTCTGTCCACTTGAGAGATGATTTAATTAAAGTACTGAGATGAGTTCTGAGGTACTTTGCTGTTTTGTATAAAATATACCTTGAGCTTCTATAAAAAACAAGACAACCAAAAACGCAATCAATGACCAAATGGATTTAAGAAAGTAATTATATATTATTTTAAATATAAAAGGTGTAATATGTTAAAATGTTTATTAACTAGGTTAAGTGCCTTTAAAAAAATTCTAAATTATAACAGACTGGTAATCAAAATACAAAACTAAGTTGATCAGAATACTAAAATGAAAGACAAAAGGTTAATGTAATAAACATGGTGATGCAAGTTGTCAATATAAATTAATAAAATGTGTTAAAACATGAACGATAATGACCACTACAGATAACCCAATAATGTCTACCAATAAAAACAGAATCACCCATGCTGTGTGATCTCCATGCTGTGATCCCAATGTAATGACCAACATTAAAGCCATACACACCCACTAAAGTAGTGACATAAATACAAAATGTTTTTTTTGTCAATTATTTGGTTACAGCCACAATTACATCTGTTTTTATCATCTACACCTATTTCTTTACACATTATTTGGCTTTGATTCAACAATCGAGGAAGGAAAATAGAACAATTTAATTTGTGTTACAGTAGAATTGACATTTCAAAACATGGATAGAAGTGGACAAATGGCAAAAATGGAAAAATGTTATTGTGATTTAAGACAAAGTAATATTTTGTAAATATCTAAACTGATCAATCTGTTGATTGTGATCTCATCAATTTACAAATTTGTGTGTATTCTTGAGATATGACATAACTTACATATGTTCAGGTGATTAGCCCAGTTCGTAGATACAGACTATGCATGAAGATATAACGGAGTTACATATGATGCATGCTGTTCTCAAGCAATATCCACTTAGTCTGTGAATACAAACTGAGCAAATCACCCATTATGTAAAATTACAAACTTGTACCTTAATGAAGTCATAGAAATTCAATTTCCTAAATAGAATGCGTATAATTACCTAGTTATTTATTCAACCAGTTAGTTTAATCTGAAAGAAATAATCAATTAAAAAAAGAATAATAAATAAACATTTTTCTGTCAATACTTTTTATCAGCCTCCATTATAGCTACCGGTATTTAATGCAGGCTGAAAATAGTAGCAAATAATTCCAGTAAGCCAAGTGAAAACAGAAATAATTATGTGGTATGGTATTTTCATTTGTGAGAATATCAATACATAAATTACTAGACATGCTTTCTTTTGCTTGTCAACATACACTCAGTTAGTGGAAATGTATATATATATATTTGTTACAAGTTAGTTTACGATATATTGTTTATAAAAACACTTATTTACAATAAAGTTATATGAAGTGAAAAAATTCTGCACAATGTGCATAATTATAAAAAGAATTATTGTGATAGTTATAAGTGGTTGAATTTACTATATTGCTATTGTGGCACTCACTATTGCAATATATCGAAAGTTCAATGTATTGTTACACCCATACAAATAATGTACAAAAAGCTATGAACCCCAATAACTGATGTACGTTTTTGTGCTGGGGAGAGATTCAACTGAGCAACACAATAAAACTAACACATTCTGGAGCAAATATTTCATATTTTAAATAACATTTTCTAAACGATTTAATAATTTCATAATTATTACCGATTTAATCCAAATTGGAAGTACACAATTACATAAAGAAAAAAATCTTAACAGAACTATAAATAGACAAAACAATCTTATTCTTTTCAAAGAGATGGTGATAAAAATCTTTAACCCTATCAAAGCTACCCCTATTACTAGTCAATTTTAAAAACAGGAAAAAGGTGAAATAATTTCTTCTAATAATAATAATTTTAATTAACAATCCCCCTCCGCCTAATTTGTGAAGTTTAATAATATAATGATATATTTTATTTCTAAGTCGCAGCAAGCTTTGCTTGTATTAACACATTACATGTAGTTGCTAAAACATTATACATAAGTACTTTAACAATGCCTTATTAGTCTGACCATACACTTTCAATATGAAAGCCATGGATACAATCAGACCAATCAAATCATATTTACAATCATTATCACATTGAAAACTGCATCCATGTACAAAGGTAATATTTTTACAAAGTCTTTATCATTAGATCACATGAAAAATATTCCATTCTGAAGGAAACAAAAACCTGGAGGAATCTTCTAATATAACTCATGCTTTTAAAACTTTTAAAAGTCTAAGACTACAATATGAAGCTTGTATGGCATTACTAGGATGTTCAATTCTCCTTTTGTATAAATCAGGCATGGGAATTGCAAAAAGTGACTAGCAAGTATTCAGCCTAAAATCCAAACCTAATGGACGCCTAAGCCATGATAGGAAGCAAGGGGCAATAGGGGTCCATAAGGGTGAAATCCCCTGCCCAAAAATGAATTTGGGTATTTTGGAAGCAGATTTGCTGCCTCAGTGCACAGAAATTGAGAAAAAGTTTTTTCATTTGTACCTATATCGAAACAATTTGTTATTTATTTAAAGTCTTGGGCCATATGGGATATACCTTGAGGCATACTGTGAATGTTACTGGTGCATATATATGCCGATGGGTGTACAATTCCCATGTCTGATAAATCTAATTCCAAACTTTGAAAAGTTATAAAAGCAAGATCCCATTAAAACTTTAAAAACTAAAATTTAATAAAGACATAGAAAATTTTGTAAGTATCGGGCCTGGTCTGGGAATCACAGGATGGAGTCAACATGTTTATAATTTGTCATGATATAGATTGGAATCCAGTGTATAGGAATAAAATGTCACTCAATACTGTGCCTCTGATAATTCAACATTAGTAGAAAATACATTCAGGTAATCCATTTTATCGTGCATAATCCATTACAAAATATGTTATGAGAAAGTAAGTTTAAATTTAACACACAAAAATAGATTATACAAAACAAGGCAAATAAAAATAAATTAATCATCTGTGAAATATTCAGATGCCCAAGTAAAACAAAATAATATTTAAAATTTTTTACTAAAGTGTAAAACATTAAATAAATAACAATCTAACTGGAATGCACTATTTCTATTTGCTAACTTTCATTTTGAAAACCAAGCTTCAGTACTATAAACACAACATCAGGCTTCAATACCTAAATGTCCAATTAAAAGAGCCATTACATTAGGTGAAATGTGACCAAGCTGAAGTTTAACAATTTGGTTTTAGCCATATTGTAAGCAAGCACTAAATTAAAAGCCGTTTCAGTTTTAAATATTTATGTCAAGCAGAAAATAAAACAAGACAAACTCTTGTTAACTGAAAGCATGGCAAACTTCATAACCAGACAATCTGAGGAATGTCCATTTCACGGACAAAGATGTCCATTTCACAGACATAGAAAAAAGGAAAGGAATGTTTACGACGGGAGGACCTAAAATTCATATTCACCACAGGCCATTAACACGAATTCTTGTATTTATGCAAATCAATTTCATTTACCTGCTAGGCTAAATTAGATTTTTTATTTTAAGTCCATGTACTCAAATTTAAAATATATATATTCCGAGTTTTCTGCCTTAAGTAATCTCATGTAACACAGAATGTTGCAAATGTTCAAACGTATCGGTTAAATTATAATAATATTACTAATTTTAAAGAGGGATGTAGAGGGTTGGGATTTGAAGGTGTGTTTGCATTCAATGTGTAATAAATACAATTATGAATAATGAACAATAACTACATGTGCATGTTTTTGTAGTCAGAATAAAACATTTTGCTTTCAAGAACAGAGCTTAAATCTGATTATTTTCTTCTTTAAAATGAGGAATTATTAACAATTCCTAGTAGGCATCGTACAACATTAAACTGCCATGGGACCAGTGATCTTCAGATTCCACAAGCCCAACTAATACATGCACTATGGTCACAGTAATTATTTGGTAGTCAGCTATAAAAAGCAAAACTCATGAAATAATGGATGTAAAGTTAAGTTTGGCTGACATCCGATAAGCGATATGCAAAAAAACTAAATTGTTCCAAGTCATTTTCCAATACCTTTTTACGTGCACACTTTATGCGATATGTGAAACGACAATATGTGAAAAGCCAATCGCTCCATATAGCGATCACTTTTGGACAAAATAGAAATCAGATGTGATATAGAGCTCACGTGGTACAGCAGACAGGGTTTTCGAAGAAACTGGTGCTGGATTTTCTCACAGGGAGAATCAAAAGTAGTAATGAAATATTTCATATGCCCCTAGCTCCTTGATTGTAATATGCCCTGAGCTACTTTTTTCTCTTGTGGAGAGGATCAACTCCCCATCTCCGGTATCGTGTTCTTTTTTTCCGTGCAACTAAATACATGCCCACAGATATGACAACATCCTAGTCGATTTGGATGCAAAGCATTCTATTACGAATGGACATGACCATAGCCATGCTGGTTTTTCTACTAGAATATCGTTATCGACATTGCAGGCAAGTAAATGGAATACACGTTATTTTTTTTTATCGCATTTCGCTTTTGCATATTGCTTATCGAATGTCAGGTAAACGCAGTTTAAAGACACTTGTTGCTCTCCACGAAACCGATTAAAGCCTCAAACTTTTGTATCACTGGCTAGTGACAGATTCTGTCCTGACTGTCACAACAATATAAACGGATGTACACAGACCAGCCATTTCTTGTCTGCTATGTCCATTTCCTGGCTGGGTTTGGTGTCTTGTTTCAGAATTTCTGTGGACATGAGGCTCTCTTCTTGCCTGTGTTATCAATTGTTGACTAGATCTGCTTGGATTAATTGTAAACACAAATCCTTGGCCAGCTCTGGCGACAGAGGTTTTACACAGAGGCCAACGAGTGTCTTTAAGACTACAATATTCTTGAAGACCTGCACAGATGATCTAATGCATAGGGCTATTCTACTCACTTAAGAGCAAGATGCACTTTTTCAACATACAAGACGGCACATAGCACAGTCTTCGACATACAAGACATGGAGTACTGTTTAAAACAACTGGGTCAACTCAATGCAGATGCTTTGCCACTGAAGTACACCCCACTCCTTAAACTGATTAAAAAGCTAACAGACTGCAGCTCAGATGACAGTTAGCACAAAACTTCAATTGTGAAGAACCTTTGAAATTAAAAACAAGTCTACAGCAAACCACCCCCCCCAAAAAAAAAAAAAACCCTCAACAATTCTGTCAAAGAAATATCCCTCTTTGAACTTTAATCAAACATTAGTATATGACTTTTTGATTGAATGTATTGTTAACGACCCCACAGCACAACAATTAATATCTGCTATTGGTGGAGAGGGAGGTGGAGTTACACTAGCATTAGTTTATGATGACAGTTTGGTATTTGTTCTGTGATTATCAGATTATTATGTTTTATTTACAATTAATCCTAAATATATTCATTCTTTCAATCACAGTATTAAACCTTATGTTAAGCCACATAATTATTTAATATTATATTTTGGAGCTTTATTTTTTACTTAACAAAGTGTAAGTCGTATTAAAAAAAAAAAAAAAAAATCAATACAGCTGAATGTTTTTCATGACAGCAACAAAATGCTGTGGAGAATTGAAAATAAAATGATAAAACTCCACAGCATTGTTGGTTAATTACAAGTGATGGAATATGTCAGTTTAAACAATTTCTTGTCTTAAAAACAATATGCAAACAAAAATTAAATGAAGGACATCATGATTTATGAAATGTTCTGAGTCATCATTATACAATAAAACCCCATCTAAATACCACCCAAGTTCTGAAACCACCTTACCATAAAGAAGTTTTTTAAAGACCAGAATATTTCCCATTTTATACATAAATTAATTTATTATCCCAGTGGGTAGTCATAACAGGGAAATATTTTTCATATTTTCTCAGTGAGAAATATTATATATTGGTTTAACAAGGCATTTCATTGGGTCGCTCTGGCCGTTATGACCAATAAGCTTGCCTGTACTAAATGTCATTATAATTTTGTAAAAGTGCAAATGACATCACTAGAATAAGTACACCGTAACGTCATCCATAACGTTATAGGACAGCATTTCTCTAAACTTTTACACAATTAGAAACTTTAAAGAATAGAAAGATTAAAATTATAATATCAAACTTGTTAACATTTATCATCAAATTTATGTCCCTTATGAAATAATTTAACTTTGTCACTTGCCAAAGCAAAATTATTTCGTTCAGGACATAAATTTAACAATAAATGGCAACTTGTTTAGTATTCTGTATATAAACCGAAGGGATGAACTATAGTGCACTAAATATTTTCTTTGGTGTAGTGGTCTACTGAATCATATAACAAGTAATTCAGTAAACAAAAGGATCTGATTTTTTTTCTTCCACCATTTACACTAAAGCACAATGACAGGAAATGTAAATTTTGTTATTAAACATTTTGCTGATACTCTAATAGTTTTTTCAGTTTTTTTATTTAACGATGCCTCCAGAGCATAATGATTTTTATCTTATCATCAGCTATTGGACGTCAATCATATGGCCATTCTGACATTTATTTAGAGGAAAACTACTGCTGCCACATAGGCTACTCTTTCCGATAAGCCCACTCTGATAATAGGACCATCAAACTATTAAAACCAATAAGAATAAGACCCATAAGTGGTATTAACAGAGTTCTGCTGTAATAACAAAAGTTAAAATTTTGTAAATTATCTCAGTGTTAGCATCTACATTTGACCAACAGAACTTTGGCACTAAAACTTTACTCCCATCATGCTGCAGTTTTTATTGAAAGCAAGAGATTCTATCTCAAATACTGGCTAACAAACTTAAAAACATATCACAGTTTTTTTATACCACATTTGTTGAAAAAATAATAATGGTTCCAAAAATGTAACCATTAATCAATCAACAACAAAATATTGAAACCATCAACTGAGGACATTTTGAAAAATAACACAGGATTATAATGGCTAACAAATATTTTGCACTAAATAGCTGTTCAAGTGATTAAGGTATTTTTGTTTAATAATTTACTATTGTCACTATGTTGTTGCCATGGTGAATGGTGTCACTTGGAACATGAAACACAGGTTACACACTCGGACTGGCTTCAGTTGACCAAAGTGTGGTAGAGGGACAGCGTTCGACGAGCATCGACTGCAGAAGATCTGAAAATATTAACATGACATACTACAATAAGAGTTGAAGATGATTTTAAATACCGTATACTTCCTATTTAATCCCCCTAGGGGCGTTACATTTTGCAAATTTAGAGTTTACCGAGTTCACGATAATTTGAAATCATGTTTTTACTGTTAAATATTTTATGCAGTACAGATTACTAGTGTGTGCATTCATTACAAACTTTGGATACTACGGCATGATCATGGATTTATGCTAAGGTAATCAATTTTTATTTTGCAAAATGGCCGGGGTGCGGGTGTTAATTAGAGAAAGGGCATTAAATAGGGAATATACGGTATATTTTGGTCTACACATGATTCATGCTGGGTAATGATCCATTGTGTATCTGTTTCTTTTGATTCAATGACAAGTTTGCTTAACAGAATCCCAGCACACTCTTTAATAAAGCATATTTAGTGTATGAAAAATAAAAGCCATTACTGTCACATATGTTACTTATTTTGATTAGCAACAAAGTGCCTTTTACAGCATTCGACCAAGATGGGGTAGATATTTGTTGCTTGGGGGTATGGAATTGCACGCATGCACACACAGACACCACATACAGACACCACACACACAGACATCACACACACAGACACACACACACTAAAATGATATTAAAAATGTATAATTATACAATATAATAACATAAAATAACTAAAACCCTGATTAACTAAAAAAAATAAAAGCCTATAATATCATACCTTTCCACAGTTTCTACAATGATGTCTACGTCGAACAAAAGTGAAAGGCACAGCACACGCCATACAACAAGGCGTTACATCATCGGGAATCCAATCAGGTGGCTCTAAAATAATAAAGACATTAGAAAATCAACTTATGTTCTGTTTAAAATCTCTATTTTGCAAACGTAATACTTTCTCAGTAATGAACATGAGTAACATTTGCTTACAATTTTTTTTTTTTTAAAAGAGATGGTGCAATGAAAATCATTTTGCTTTTTACTTTGTAATTACTGGTCAGAAAATACCTTCTGAAATGTCTTAAGACATACATTAAATAAAGTGTTTTTATTGATAAAGATGCCTTTGGAGGATAAAATTACGAGTTCACTTTAATACCAACATCCAAAGTTTAAAAAATGATCCCAAATTTATATTTCTTTCTATTGCAGAATATTATGTTGAGTGTAAAGAGCTAACTTTTGTCAAATATAGTGATGCAAAATACACAGACTGACTAAAAAAAGTTAACCTTGACTTTGTCTAACATGCTGTTGCCCAGTGTTTCCATGAGCCATTCGGTGCCCACGACTCCTACTGGGACCATCTTCATTTAAATGTGCAGCAAATCCTGTCCTCATCTCCTTTTTGTTGTCTGCTACAATTAATGGTTCTGAGCAGTTCAGATCAAACACCGCTCTCAGTATGTTTCGTAGATCACTGGCGAAATTTGTCTGAAGTTGATCAGCTACTCCTGTAACAAACACCAAGGGGCAAGTTTTTACATGGGAATATGGGAATTTAATTCATGTACTATTCCTATAAATGAATCAGAATCCCAAAACATGTTCAATGTTCAGGTGCAAGAAGAAAACTTGCAAATTTTATGTAGTGTAAATTGGAGGCCTCTCCTTAACTCGAACATGTTTGAAAGGAAACAATATAGTGGTATTTTTGGGTTTAAATTTCAAGTATATTTATACGACAAAAACCTAACAAGTTTTCTTGTGTCTGAGAGTGTTTTGAGACGGAGAGTGCATTATTAAAATGTACACATAAATAATTTCTAAATATTAATTAATTATATTATTTTACTATTCTGAATTATTTTAAAAAACAAAAAATCCACGATAAACAAAATTTGATGATAACAGATTCACGTAACGGAATCCAAATAAAAGCATGCATCTTGATTTTCAAGAAAAATATTTATAAAGTATATAGACCATAAATAAATGTTGTGATGCAGTGTCAATAATGTAAAGAGAAAAAAACATGTAGAAGCCTGGAAATAAGTGGCTGTACAAATTTGTCATTTTGGAAGATTTGACAGTCACAAAGTTAATTGTTTTGGTCATTTTGTCTGACACTCATGTTTTAACTTTTGGTAAAAATTACATTTCTGTTTAAAGTCAGCTTGATGCAGCTTGTGTCTGTTGAATAAATTGTGAAGAATCAAACAGTAAAAAGTATATACCATAAAACCAAAATTGTGTATTTTGATTAAATTGTTCATATTAAACTGTATGTCAGTAACATTTTCTTTAATGTCCAGCACAAATTGACTGATGTTGGACATTTTGACAGGCAGAGCAAAAATAATTATTTCCAGGCCTGATATAGTGTCAGTCAGCAAACATGGTTATGAAGCTAAATGTAAAGTCAGAAACTTAAATCAATCTTACCAGAAATGCACACAAAGAGCCTATGAATCATGTCGTTACTGCTACGGAATCGTAGTCGAGCTTCGTTGCGTGATGCCAGCTCAGCAGCTTGTATAGCCAGAGCGATTTCTTCATCATCATGACATTCAGAGTTGTACGAACTCGTCTCACTGCTGGCACAGCTAAAACAAACATGAGTTAATAGAATATATCAGAAATTAATATAACCACCTTCAGGCAATAAGAATGTCTATTGTAAATGATTTCAGTACATTTGTATATTGAGAGATCAGTGCTGCCTAATTTAAAAAATATGGGTAATCTGGTAATATGTTACTGAAAACAAATCCATTTGCAAAACACTTTATTTTGCATAACCCATTTTTTAATAAGAAATTATATGTCATTGTGTGCTACTCTCTATATATAATAATAGGCATATAATAAAGATTATGACTGAAATAAAAAAAATTGCTAACAAATAGTTTACTATTTAAAATGACTTGAAATGTGAGCATATTTCTTGGGAAGTTGAAATGAAGCAATGTTAACATTTATTGGTAAATTTTGTTGTCCTTTATCATATTTCGTATCCATTTGGAAAGGTGCCTATAATTTGGACACATTGTGTCAGCAAGCACACAATTATTTTTAGTGGATTATGGCAGAAAGTTATTTTGGCCATATTGTGTCAGCAAGCACCAAGTTATTTTGGGCAGATTGTATCAGAAAGCACCAAAATATTTTAGACACATTGTGTCAGCAAGCACAATGTTATTTTGAACAAATTGTACCAGCAAGCGCCAAGTTATTTTGAACAGACTGTGTCACAAACCAATAAATTATTTTGTATATCTGGATCAGGTAGCTAACTTTAAGTTTAACATACCTTTCTCTGTCCCATTCAACGTCACTAACAATACTGGACACACTCTTGCAACTGGAACAACTACTCAGACTCTCTTGATAGCGGAGGTGGTGAATGCTGGGCACGGCAAGAGAGTCTATGCACATATTCTCCACATTATCACACTGGTCGGACGACTTGCCATTTATTTTCTCAAATGGGTTCGTCCCAGTCAAGGACCCTGTTCTGTTTTCTTTTCCATACTTTTGATCAGAGGGCCTAGATTTTTGAACCAACACAGATCCGAGTTCATCTTGTTCATGTAGTTTAACAGAAGTTGCAGGCTCATTACAAAGTGCTTCTACAGTAATTTCGCTGTCATCTATCACAAGAGATGGGTTGCTTGTAGTACGAAATGTAAGGGTTTGGGACACATCATTATTAACACCAACACCACTTAGAGTTCTGTTGTGAAAAACCTCTCTATCGCTCCGAGTGATTTCTGAAATAGAGCATTCATGATTAGAAACAACAGCCTCAGAGCACTCAGAGTTAAGTCCCATGGTGTTGGAGCTCTCAGAGTTATGCCCCATGGCCTCAGATTGTTCAGAGTTATGTCCCATCCTGATATTAACACTAGCCTTCTTTTTGGAATACTTCTTACATTTTGACCGTTTAGCTTTTGGTGGTGAAGTTTGATTTTCACTGCTTGTGGAAGATCTGCAAGAATAGTCTGTTACAACAGTTGACTCCCTTTGGGTTTCGCTGTGAGGAATACATTGGTTTACAATGTCAACTACTATTTCAGAGCACAGGCAAACCACTGACATATCAGTTTTACCAACACGCATGCAGGGTAGAGCTCCACAGTCTTCCAAAACATCCCCACCTGCTGCAACATCAGTTTGATCTAAGCATGAAGATCCTTCATTAACTGGCAGTGCAAGAGCTGGCCGAGACAGAGGAATTTCATGCAATGATATTTCATGCAATGATTCAGAACTGCTAGCCATCTCCCCACTATCCTCTTTATCACAAATATCCATATCACATTTTTCATTGTCTTCATAGACATCCTTCTCCTCCACACTGTCCCGCCTTGTTCGTTCAATGACCGTCATGCAAGATGATGAGTTAGACATGGTTCCGAGGATGAAATCGTTTTGAGCAATAGGTGTTACAGGGCTTCCCGAATTTGGTGTGTGTATGATGAAAGGTTGGTCTAAGGTTTCTTCGTATGAATACCGATATCCCGATGTTTCAGTTCTGTCCGTCTGACTGACACTGTTGTTGAGGTCAGGCTGGGATGACAGACTAGACAGGAAGTCGGGCTCCTCAGCACTGCATAGAGCTCTCTCCAACATAAACAGCTCTTCCTTTGATAGGGTATACAACAGCTCACTGAAATAAAATGCATTTCAATTTGTATAAAGAGTAACAAGATCACGCATTTGTACATTAGTGGTATAGAAATGTTATGATACCCATTACTGACAACTTAACTAAGTTTAATACACCACAAACTATTCCATCTCAACATGTTCTTACTTACAGAGGTAGAAATTAATAAATACTTTCATTGGCCTAGGGACAAAGAGACTAGAAAAATCACTAGTCCCCATGAAAAATAGCTGGCCACCACATTACTGGTTGGCATGCTGAGCTTTAGTCTCTATCTATTTGCTTGGCATACACAAAATATAGAAAGAAAAGTTTGTTTAATACTCCAAAACATTGGTTAATAAGCAGCTATTAAGTTTCAAATTACTAATATTTGAGGCTCATTCACAAAAAATGACTGCATATACAACACCTTTATTTCACGTTGTGATACACAAAATAAGTAGAGATCTAATCTATATATAATCATTTTAAATTATCACTATTTTTCCAAAGGTCTTTAAAATCAACATCTATCCACTAAATATTTCAATAAAATATTCTATTTAAATGTTTATAAAGCTTTATAAATTTACCGTATTTTGTAAAGTAACGTTTGGAATGGTCTAAACATGTCAGACATGTTCCATGGTTCATTATCAGGGTTGAGAGGTCCCTCTGGATAAATCAATAATCCACTGAAAACAAAAAGACAAAATTCTACATCAGCATAATGACACAAAACAAAACATAAATACGTGTCGATTCTGCATCATAATAATAAACTGTAAGATCCATATTTTTTTTTACTTTTAGTACAAGGAACAAATAACAAGTGATAAAATTCTGTTTTAACGAGACTCCACTGATTAATTATGGTATGGTGCAAATTTCATTATCGCACCACAACATATGCTGTTGTGCCAAATAACAAACCCTTATACAAAATTTGCTTTGTGCTCCTATCCTAAAGCAATAATCATTGTACACCTCAAATACAGTGCTATAGAAACCCACCATAGCCTAAAACAAAATGAGTTGGTTGGTTGGTTAAGTTAACTGTTAAACAGAATGGATAATGTGTGTCAGTAAGATTCTTACCAGACTATGGCGAGTCTAGGAATGGTAAACATCAGTGCTGGGTCATATTCATCTATAACTTCCTGACGAAGATGCCCAAGTCGAACAGCTCTGAAATTAATTGTTAAAAATAACATGCAATGCAATCTCATTTAGTATTGTATAAGAATAAACTGATAAACACCTATTTAACAACAAATTTAATCTGACAAATAATAATTTAAAAAAAAATTAAAACCACACTAAATCAGGTTTAACAAGGTTTCCATGCAACTAAAATAATTATTTTCTCTTTACTTCCACAAGATTTTCTGCACTGAACATTGTTTTTTCTTTTTCAAGAATGTCTGGGAATTGTTTAAAACGAAATTAACTTCAGAAACATTTGCTATAGATCACCATATACTTGCTATGTTTTACCTCGCTACAGTTTCTGAATACAGCACAGTCATCTCTTGTATTGTGTCATATTCTTTCATTGTCTTCACAGGTACCATCGCACTTACATAACTATAGAAGAAAAACAGTCATATTAGTTACGTCAATAATCAGAATATATACTATGTGAAGATGTGAATATCGATCAATTAAAAAAAATTTCATTAAAATTTCATGCTAACATACTAAAATTTCATTTAAACCATGTTTAATGTATAAAGCAAACATGAATTATATATTTATTAGATTATTTAAATTTAATAGCCAACCAAAAATAGGAAGATGTTTAAATAACTTTATCTCGCCTCCATGTAAAATTCTTTAATCCCATTGGTTGTTTGCCGGTTGACAAAGACCTTTATTTCCCTGTGGGTGGAGTCAATTTTTCTTATACCCCGTCTGTAATTTTCAAACATTTACTGCCACCCCAGTTATATTAAAAACAAACTTCATAATCAATTAAGTATATTTGCCGACACAAATACCGATTAACTAACACGAGT
>JAULBS010077638.1:0-19848 GCA_032355785.1 Symmetromphalus regularis
TATAGTAAAATTATTTGAAAGCAACAAAAATCATACCAGACTGAGTCCACACAATCCCAATGATGTCACTACAATTGGCAAAAATACAATAATATTCTTGCATGTTTCTAAGCTATCATGCACAACTTAATTAGTGTAACAGTTAAAATTTGAGTAATAAATAGAATATCAAACTCATTTAACATCAGATTTATGTCCTTCATCGAATTTCTTCGCTAGGGACATAAATATAATAAATGGTAGCTCATTTAGAATCTTCTATACATGTGTATGTATAAAGGTTTGCTATACATTGAGATTTACAGTTATTTCATGCTTTACTTGCAGTGCTTCACCCATCAGAGACAAATTAAAATATTTCTAAGTTGAGTCAAACATTACTTCATGCATAATACTATCAGTGTAAGATTGATCATTCATAGTCCTTGGAAAGCAAGTCATAATCCTCCGTTAAAAAACAAATCTGTAGAAAAGGGAGGTAACCTTCGATCATTTGAGTGTCTGATAATTGTGTTTCTCACAAAATCTTTGCCATTCCAGTGAAGTATTACTTGTACATAGTCTGTATGCATTGAGTGTTTTGTACAGTTGCGTTCACTTGTGGTTGTCTGTCTGTCTGTCTGTTTTTCTGTCAGGTTGCATCCATGTTTCAATTTATTCCTGCCATAAACACGTATAACTATTTTATGACTGTATTCTTTAGATATTGCTTTAATACCTTCCATTATTTAGTCAAAGGTATTTGGTGTGCCTGCTTGTAATCAACTTGGTATCTATTTAGTAATTTACTTGGTAATCTGCTTGGTAACCTACTTCGTAATCTACTAAATAATTTACTAAAGAAAATATAACATCAACTTAAAGGTGCACAGTCAAAACAAAAACAAAACAGAAAAAGCAAACAAAAATACCTCAAAGAATAAAAGCAATTGGGATGATCTATCCCAAAAATGAGTTTTACCATGAAAAATTCTCCGTTCTCTAGTCATTAGGTTAATCATAAAATCTTTAATGTTTTAAAAGTCTTCATAAATATGGTAATTGTTTTGGTTTATGTTGCAGTCTTTCACCAAGTAAGTTCAGGAATTGAAAGTTCTAAAGATCAAGGGATGAATTGTTAGAAAAGACCCCAAGATAAATCAAGTTAAAAGGCATATAATAGCCTTCATATAATTATAGACCTTCAAATTTATGGTGGTTATTGACAATGCCATCATAAATTTTGTAATAAAATTGATTTATTAACGACTTTGGGAGTTGAGGGACACTGACAAATTGGGTACAAACTCTCTCAGATTTTGGTTACAATGGCAAACGTTAATATGTTTTTAAAAAAAAAACCTTAAACACATGTGGGGAGGGGGGGGCACATATTCCCCTCCCCGACCCCCTCTGTTCCTAAGGGCCTGTACTGTACTGGCATTGTAAAAATATAAATATATTATGTTGTATGCTTGTTGGATAGAAATTGACATTGCAGTGCAGCAGTAAAAGGATTTAGTGATGGCAGTTAAATGCTGACACAACTATGTGTGAATTTCAGACTGCAATTAATACTTTCTTTATAGTACTAACACTAAAATGTAGTCACCATTGGTGACCAACAGACTGATTATTTCAATCCTGATATTTGTAATACAGATCAAAACTATGAGTAGAAAGTACTGAACAAAGGACGCACACTGGATACCTTCCTCTATATAATATCTTACGTAGTCAAGCTTTCAACACTAGCTATGTAGTCTTATAAGTTTTGTTACTAACATAGTGCTACTAAGCAGGACAAGCAAGTTTATGTTGATGGTACATTTCTGTACAAAGTAATTTGGCAATTTTCATACACTTCCCAAAGGAAATATCGTTTTATAAACATTGTTTTATGTCCATTCTAAACAAAAAATAAAGGTGTATTTTGGTAACTCTATGGTCTTTTTTTTTTTTCAGTTGAAAAACTGGCTCTCCTCACAAAAGCAAAAAGTTTTTTAAAAAGAAGGAAACACTTTTTAAAAACTGAATTTTACAAGTTTTAAAAATAGTTGTCTTTTTCTAAGACTCACCTTATAAAAATAAGATTTACTGAAAAACTATTTAAAAAAATAATAATAATGTTTTGAGATACGAAAGTCTAATACATTGCTTTTCCTATTTAAAAATAATTGTCTCTTCTGGCATTTTAATTAGTGTTATTAACTATTCTAACCATTATAACCTTTTTTCTGTTAACTCCTTCAATTTAAAAAGAAAAAATTTGTTGTTGCTTTTGAAAATGTTTATTCGTCCAGACATATTAACTCAAATTAAAATATTTTAATCATTTAACATTTAAATATTGCATGTTCTTCTTAGTAGCAATTATTTATAACCATACCTTATTATTAACTCTTTAACCCCTAATTTCTCTTGTAGATTGGCTGCTTTCTTGAACTTGGCCAGGCGGTGTGGATTATATAGGGTAAAAGAGTTAAAATAACAGGTGAAAAAGCTACCTCTTTTGTGTTTTCCAGTCATATATATTGTGCAGTATAAATATGTTATTAATTATGGGTAACTAATTTAGCAGTTTTTCTGCCTCTGGTTACGATGTTGTTGAGAGTGATGACTAGGATAGTTGAGTTGTTTCTTCTGCTTGAAAGTGAGGGTAGGTGTAGTTAGGTAGTTTTGCTTCTGGTCGTCGTCAGAAGTATATTCTGTGTATATAGTAAAAAAAAAGAAGGTGCTGGACATTGTTATATAAAATGGGTCTTTCTCTTTGATGTTTGCTGTGGAAGCATAATTTGTGCTACGTGGCTTTGAGTATCTGTATAATACCTGTCGTCATGTAATTTATTCAAAATCTATAACTATGCTACATCATATAAAATGGTCAGAAAATATAAAGCTGCTGTGAAAAATATTAAAACCTGTGAAGTACTCTACTATGAAATTTAAGAACTATTAACATACTTTACAAAATTAAAAAAATCATTAACGTATTTCAAAAAATTAACAATACCTTACTTTACAAAATTTAAGAATGATTAACATACCTCACAAAATTAAAAAAATTGTAACATACTTCAAAAAATTAAGAATCATTAACATACTTCGTAAAATGTATTAAGTACCCAGTAGTTTATACAAAAAAAATTATTCTACATAATAAGATATGGCTGGTAATGTTTTTATCTGCTTAGTCAGATATTAAAACTTTTAACTTTACAAACATTTGCTAAATATAAAAAATATAATTATTCTGCAAAATATAGTATATTATATTTATAACATACTTTACAAAAATTAAAACTATTATTAAGATATTTTATAAATATAAAAAACAACATCCAAAAAAATTACTTTTAAGTTAGTAAAGGCCTTCAAACGATTCCATGATGGAACAACTAGTTAATGCGAAGATGTGTTCAGAACCATATTTGATGCTCACCTATCCATGTATTTATATTTCCATAATTTGGTGTGATCATGGATCGCCACTTATCACAGGGGACATTACACCAGTAACTGATAAATTATTCATTTATGTGGGATGGAGTATATTTAAACTTTTGCTAAATTTGTTAATTTCAGTCATGATCTAAAAGTATTCATTGATTGTATAGCTGTTTTATGACCATCCAGAACAAAAAACTAAATTGAGTATTTGGGGTCATCTAAAAGTAATCAAGACAAAGTGTTAATTTCAATAAAAAATATTGTAAGAGTTCATGCTTTTAATAAGGCTTTGACAGCAGTTATAATAATGATTGCATATTCATAAGGAAATCTAAAAATGTTTCTATTCTTTCTGTCATTAACAGACTCGGAAAGGTAAATGAACAACAAGGAAAATATATTACCTTTAACAACAATGCACATCTTAAACAGTTATTTGAGAATCGATGAATGTCTAAAGCCAAAATTTAAATGATTTTTTGTAGTTAAAACACACTAGTTTTTTTGCCAAAATTGTAAGCAATGTGGATCTTAAGGAAAGCCAAACTGTCAATCCATAGAAAAGCTTGTGTGATAATAATCCACAGACACTTCAGAATGTTAGTGGGAGAACACTTTGGCATCCTTATGAATCTACCATTGATAGGTGTAATGAGACAACCACTTGAATCTCGGTCCCCTTTTCATTATTACCTTTTGTCACGACTGACCAGCTTGCTGCTATTCACATGCATGTATAGCAGTGAGAACAGCTTGGTATGCAATTCCTTTATAGTGAATGTTTTTTTTAAAATTATTATTTATCTATTTAATATCAAATCAACTACAAGTCTCATTTTGGTTTTGTCGTAAAGTATTCATGAGAACATTTTTGATCACATTTATTTAATACAAATTATATTAGGGAGAAAAATTAAAAGTTAGGTTTGTGGAAGTATGATTCCTCTAATAATTTATTAGTAGAATCCATTAAACAAAAACAGTAACTGAACAGGAAAAGAAATGCAAATGTTTGTTCAGATCCAGTTTAATCAAATTAGACGAAAAATTCATAAAACTCATGCTGTGCACCCTTTACACTTATCTGCACATGCCTCTAGTAAGCAAAACAGCTAACGTCAAAATATGGTTAACTTTTATTCATATTTAAAAAAAAAAATTCAAATCCTTGGTAATTTAATACACATTTAATACAAATGTTTGCTTTTCTGATACAATGTGCTCTAGTGGTGTCATTAAAAAAGAAACTTTTGGTATTCTCATTTTAAAAAAAAGGAAGTAAAATGGCCTCATATTTTTCTGTGTTTCTTGAATCCTGAAACGTAATACATCATTTGTCTTATAAAATAAAAATTAATAGGTGTTGACACATCGAGTAAACTCACTTGTACTTGATAATTATGTAGTGCAGTGTGGTCAGTGGTGATGATTGGGAGTTACTTGGTTGAATGTTGTTTGGAGAGAGCGTTATGCATCGCCACATTGTCATTGTTAGATCTCGAATGTTTCTCATGGCATGGCTCAATGGTGTGTATCGCCAGTCTATATCTTCATTGTACACAAACTTGATTTGCAATAAAAAAAATAAGAAATTTTAAAGATAGTTTGTTTTAATTTTTTGCCATTTTTTAAGTTGTTCTTTTTTCTGGGTAAAGGTAAAGGGCAGATTCTACTTGTGCCTAATCTGCATACGTATGTACAACTCATATAAATGTTTTATTTTGTTACTGTGCTACAAAGAAGGGAGTGGGATATAGCTCAAGCAATAGCGTCTTCACCTGTGAAGCGGTCAGTCGGATCAATCTTTCTCAGTAGATCCATTTGCAGTTTGGGCAATTTTCCATTCCAATCGGTTGTCCACAACTAGTTCAGCAAAGAAAAGTGCATATAAATGACCCCTTGCTGCTTATCAGAAAGAGTAGCCTATGTGATGGCAGAATGTTTCCTCTAAAAGAAATGTCAGACTGACCATCTGTTTGACTATGGATCTGGTTAGACCATACGTGAAATAAACATTTCAAAGCAATGTCATATCAAATCATTGCTTTGCCACTCACTACTATTACTATTATAGTATAAATATTACACTTTTTGTTATATCACATTTTTTAAATATCCCTTACTTATTTTGAACAATATAGTTTAAACTGTTTACCAGTGTTAACAGAATAGGTTGAACCCTTGTTGAGAAATCTGGTCTAAGTCTAGTAAATGTACATTAGCAAGTATTATGAGGTGTGGTAAACCAGAAACGAAACTATGTTAGTAAATACATCTATTAAATTTTATTTTTTTCCTATATAAGAAAAAACTCCATTCTATTCTTAGGTACCATGAAACTTTTTGAAGTCCTCTTCCATATTTTTAGTTAGATGCTGTCATATGTCTTATTAGTTGGAGAGCCAGCTTGGTTTTAATTCTGCTATTGAGTATGAAATGTTTCCCTATGTAAAGATAAGATGCAATATACCCTCGCCCCACCCCCCCACCCCAAAAAGTCATCCCTCAACCCACTTGCCACCACCCTCCAAAATAAAATGTCAACAAAAACAACAACAACAAACTAAATAATACTTGTCTTAGTTACAGGGTTCGAATTTCAATTTTTTTAGGACAAGGCAGTGTTGTGTTTGGTTTAGTAAGAAAAATTGGGGCACCAAGGCAAGTTGGAATGGCAGGAAGGCAAACTTTTCCTTTAAAAGAGGGGCATGAAGACAACTTTTCTCAGACAAAAATGATTGTTTTTACACTTTTTATTGGTCAAGGAAAGAAACGTATACAACATAGAATGTACGTGGAGGGCACGGTGGTAAACCAAATAGGTTTTTTTTCTTGCTGTCGACAACATCAGATTTTTGGGGCACTGCGGCAAATAAGAGTGGCACCCACATTTGCCTTTGGTGCCTTAGTGAAATTCAAACCCTGGTCCTAGTTATTATTATTTCTAATGTGAATGTTTTCACAAAATCATTCACAAATGTGAAGGACTATAATAACAACATAGATGAAGCACGAAAGTCTTGGATGGTGGACATTTTTCAAGTTGACTGCCAAAGTTAAATATAAATAGACTGATAAAGTTGTCCCATTTAAATTATCTGAATTTCTATTTAAAGGAAAGGATTCTTTGTTTAAGACATCCCAGCACATTGCTTTTTATTCAGTGGCTATTGGGTGTCAAGACATTTGGTGTTTTAAGAGGAAACCAACTACTGCCACTTATGCTACTCATTCTGATTAGCAGCAAGGGGTCTTTTATACGTGTTTTCCCACAGACAGGACAACATATACCATGACCTTTGTTAAACCAGCTGTGGATGACTAGTCTAATTTCTATTTATAAGATTACTAATATGCAGAAAGCCGATCTGCTATTTAAAATATTGACATCACTGTTTTTCAGTCTGATTTGTTCAATAGTTGTTAATCTGCAAGTTGTTGTTACAAAGTTAAATAATTTTACAGTAGGTAATAATGCATGGGGTAAAGGGGTAAATAGGCAATAGTAGTACATGTATCTTTGCTTCAGCAGTAAATCATAAATTTTAGAATCCTTACACTTATTCTGATGACCCTAATTGTCACATATAACATCAAGGAGTTCTTGGTGCACAGTAACTAGTGGCAACACACAAGAAAAGTACACAACCTGCGTGTGATGGAATATATTATTTTAGTCAGTTAACCAAAGTTAAAGTGTTAAAAATGAAATCCGGTGACAACAATGTGTGATCATGACCAAAATGTCAGATATTCAATGAAAGAATACTTTCTTTTTGATCTATGTGTGAATATACATAGGCTACAGCACTGCCTACTTAACTCAACGTGGGATTCTGTCCCAGCTAAATATGATTACAGCATTTACATGTATGTCTCCAGTAACGTAGGCTGCTAAATGTTACCTGACCAATACCATCAGTCAGGTAGCTGCACATGAAGCAGCAATAACTGTGGAATTTTTCACATCTACTGGGTGTCGGCCTACAGATTGATCAGGACACTAAATGAAATATTACTGGTTTTGTGTATCCCATCCAAATCTTGGATATTCATCTAAGGACTTCAATTTCTGCTCTTCACGTTCATACTCTTTGATTAAGGGGGGGTAGAGGGGTTGATTTGCCCAAAATTTCACAGATAAAAACACAAGAAACAATTTCTAATTTTGTTCTTCTTGTTTTACCCTAACTTTTCCCACTGTTTCGAATTTAGGAAGGCTGTTGACCCTTTCCAACCCCACTCCTAACCTTCCGAGTCGTATGTTCGCGTTGACTATTGCTGAACACGCCGATTTTTTTTTACATCAACAGGTGTTGCTGACGGTGCCAGAACGGTTGTTTAGGATACAATCGCCGTGTGCCTCTACACACGTCATCAGAGTATCTTTATCATTCACCTGATTCCTGTTCCCATGTCTTAGTATTGACATAATTCCCACAGAACGTCTTGCATTATTAGCTGTAGATTTGGTATTACCAATGCCGGTTTTCCGTCTCTGACGTAGTTTTGCCCGTGACTGAGCATGCGTGTAATACACAGTAAAATTGTTCACAATAACGGGAACGGAGAGGGCAATGACAAGAACGCCGCTGATAGCGCATACTGCCCCTACAACGTAACCGAGACCAGACTTAGGATACATATCGCCATATCCAACTGTAGTCATAGTGACCAGCGCCCACCAGAATGTCAGAGGGATGTGCTCGAAGTCACTTTGTTCAGAAGAGAACATCTCCATGTAGTACTCGAGACAGGAAAAGATGATCATCCCTATTAGAACTATCATAATGAGAAGCATCAACTCCTTGGCACTAGCAATCATCGTGTACACGAGGATCTTCAGAGCTAGGAAATGATTCATTAGGGCGAATAAACGAAAGATCCTCAACACGCGGAAAGCTAATAAAACTCGAATGAGATCAAACAAAACGATCGGATCGTCGTGGACAAAAACGATGACAACTGCAACATAATAAGGAACTAGACACGACATCTCGATGATCGTCAAAGGCATACGAAGAAATCGCCATCTATGAGGGACCGTTGCCAGCTTTACTGTGAATTCTAAGAAGAAGAAGAAATTGCAGATATTGTCGATCGTGAGGAGAGTATGGTAGGGTCCACTGCCTCGGAAGATGTTCATCTCTTTGCGCAGATCATTGCTGGTCAGGTTGAGGTTGTTGTTGATGGCATGAGTGGTGGATGCGTTGAAGTAGGGGAGAGTCTCGATGATGAACACGATAATGGAAATGCCCATCACAAGCAAAGAAAACATCGAGTAAACCTAAAATAATAATAATAATAATACAATAATAATAATAATAATGACGAGGACAACAATGATAATAAAAATCTCATTATTATTTTTATTACACAGCAAAAATAGCCACATGTGTTTCACATAAGTTTCTTTGAACATACGTTTAACAGACATGTTTAACGTACGTTTAACATATGAGTATTTATAGTGTTCCCCTAGTAATCAATAAGGTGTTCTCAGCAAATGTTCTTAGTAATGATAAAACGGTTGCCTAAAGTAATTAGAAAAGTGGCCTTTGAAGGATTTTAGGTATATTTGATTCAGAAATGTATAAAGGATATTTTTAAAAATCAAAATAAATATACCTTACTTAGCAACCAAGATGGTGTGCCTAGCAACAGTGAAACTTATAAATATCTGCAGAAGCCCTTTCCATGTTACTGTGTATGTCATTAACGTATGTTTAACATTTATATGAAAAAGATACATTTATCATATGTTTAACGTAGGTTTAAAAAGTACGTCCGCCTATTTACATGAAAAAATTACGTTCATTAACGTACGTTAAACATATATTTCACGTGGGTGACACGTACGCCGCTATTTTTGGTGTGTGCTATAAAGATTTATTTCTTTAAAAAAAAAAATAATAATCCTACGATTCAGCATGATGACAATCCCTAAGAATTGCTATGGTTAAATTTTGAAATGTTAAAAATAATGAGCAGTGTAAAGAGCTGAAGAATAATATATGTAAAATAATGATAAAATGTACATACTAATCAAAATATAAATGACTACGGATTAAATGTTGAACAAAACGAAACAATATTAATGAAAAATAAATTTATTATAAAAATTGGTCTTTTAAAAGGATGATGAAATGTGGGTGGAATCGAAATGACGAATCTCTAAGGGGCTAAAAGTGAGGACAGTCCATTAAAATGTGATGTACTGTTAATATATCCTGACAGCGTTTTCAAATGTGGATCGTCCTTTTTATATATACTATGAATTGTGATCAATGCGAAGCAACACAATACACCGTCATCTCTTCTTGACTGTTTACAGGAGGACTGCCAACAAGGACGAAAATCCGTTCTTGAAAGTGGTGGGGACGGAACATACGCTTGTCCAAAAAAGGGGGGGGGCGGACCATCCCGCTGCACCCTCTCCCCCAACATTATATACCACTTGTGTACTTCGGTATATTTGCGCTAAGACATGGTTAAGTGTTACGTTGATACAATAAAGAGAAATACTGGTAAAGATTATTATTTAGGCATTTTAATTTGAATTTCACTGACATTTTCAGTTTTTCTAAGCAAAAAGTGGTGGGGGGGGTGTAATTATATAGGTGTCCCCCCTGTCAAAAAAGTGGGGGACACGTCCCCCCCCCGGGATTTACGCCCATGACTGCCAATCTTCAAAGCCAAGCTTGACCAAATGAAGATTGTTTTCTCTCGAATTGTTTTTTTTAATCAGTATAAGGGATACTCATATTGATATCTCCATTCAACCACAGTCTGATACAATTGTCATTTTGCCTATTCATGTACATTGCAAAGCAAATTTTATATATAGTCCACATATTACAAAAATTAATTGGTTACCAAATACATGCTGAATATACGGCTTTCAAAATGTAGGAGAGCTGTTCTTGTATCGATAATAATATATTTCGGTTAAAAAAAAAAAAAAAAAAAATAAACAAATAATAATAATAAAAGAGAAAATAAATGGTATGATTTCCAACGGCAAACATTTTTTTAAACATGACATGGTTTCGAATTGTATGGCAACTGCTATCAAACATAAATGGTAAAATTATCAGAAAGCGACATCAGATAACAGAGTTTGGAAATAAAACAGATGATCAAATTTTTATAAAAATTTCAAAAAAGATATTTTAAATATTAAATTATTTATGAGGAAAAAACTATTTTTGTGGAGAGGGAGTGGTGTGGTGGGGGTTGCCATTATCCACGCTTTTCAATTGGCAGTTTGGTTACTGTTGCATTTATATGATATGATAAAAAATAAGAAGTTAAGTAATTCTGTATATATGTGTAAACTATACAAAATATTTAGGAAACACTTGTTTGTTCTCATGACATATATTTTTTAGGAGAGTGCGCTACTCGATCTCCGGATTAATGACCAATAGATAATATATTCCATAGTTGGGGTCCTTTCAACCCCTCCCACTGTTTACTGGCTTCAACCAGCCCCTAATGGTTTGATAGGAGTTTGGAAAGGGCTTTTAATTTTACTCTCTTTTTTAAGTAAATCATTTTTAGTTTAAACCAGTAAAATTTAGTGTTTTAATATTAATGTTTGACATCCACTTCCAAAATGTTATTTTTAAAAGACCCCACTTGTTTCTTTTAAAACCGTAGCTATCACCCGTTCCTTTCTCTGCACCTCCCGACTCCTCAACGTCGCCTCGGACCGGGAACCAAACTTTTATAGTATGCTCGAACTAAATTGGATGTGGGCACGTTGAAAAGTGAATCGATACTCGTAACTCGAAACAAAATCCAATTAAACTATGGTTCATATAATACATACCAGTGCATTAGTGGAGGAATAGGAATCATGCAACCACCTCCACACTTTGGGTTTAATCCTGCACCAGAACGTAGTAAACTTCCCATCTTCTTCAAGCACACACTTTTTGTACTTGAGCGGATCTTCCGCCTCGAAATGCCTCATGAGTTCCATGGTATTCTCATGGCTGATGTATTTAACCCAACAGCACTGTTCAATATCCTTCTCATCTATTTTCCAGAAATCCAACTCTTCCTTCACCATTGGGGTGCAGACATTCGTAGGCAAATGCAGAGTCCCAGTTCGGTAATAGTTGATTATATAACAAAAGAAAGCTGGATTCCTATCAAAGAAAACCTCTCGCTGTCCACATCTTTTTACAGCGTTAGCTACTTGGTAGAGACGAGTACCTGGTTTTGACAACAATGTGCTCGTCGTGGTTTCATGACGTTGGCCACCCACATTGAGAATAAGATGTTCTTCATCTGTAGCAGACGAACTGCTATTTTCTTTTCTCTCATCTGCTTGTTCTACGCGAATCACTGTAACTTTATCGCGTTCCATATTCGTGAATAAACGCATTTACAAAGATGGTTTAGCGACTTCTCGCACTAAATTTGAGACTTGCAGTTATTATGTCATCAGACAGAATACAACAAATACTGCAATCGTGATTATACATAAATTTAAACTACATTCAATCCTGTAGAAAATAAAATATAATTAAAACTAAAAAGTTGTCTTTATTTCAACAATCCATACCAGTCTACAATATTCTAACGTCAAAGAATATTTGTTTTTTCTAGAAAGACCACGAAAAGGGGCGTCAGTTTATGATAGGTCTTCAAACTATTGTTGAAAATCACCTGACATATATGCGTACCTGACGTGTTAAGTCTGCTATCTCAATTAATAGAAAATACACGCATTACTGAATGGGTAAGGTTAAATGCTTGATGTACCTATTCTGAAAGGATATGGAACTTTAATTGTACTCGGTAAACAAGACTTCTACGTATTCAGAGTATATGTATTAATAATACTCCAATAAAAGCCAACATTTCTGTTCTAAGTACACTGTACAATCTGGTGTTAAGCAATTCCAGTACTGAGGATATGTTTACGCCTATTCGCTGGAAATTCAGCATTGTTCAAAGGTTTTACTTCACAATTCGACAGAGTAGACGTTCAGGTTCTGCAGTTCTTTTGAATATAGAAGTAAACGTAGCTTTGAAAATATAGTTAGTATTATAAACACCTTAGTGGACGCAGCGAAATGTGACCAAATAGTGAAAAACTATATCAAAACTGAACAGTAACACGATTCTCTTCGAATTTGTTTAGTTTTATACACGCAAGACATAGGTTTTTTTTAAAGGTGTTGATGTTGTTATTATTATTTGTTGTTATTATTATTTGTTGTTATTATTATTTGTTGTTATTATTATTTGTTGTTATTATTATTTGTTGTTGTTGTTTAATGACACTGCTTAAACGCATACTCCCACGGATCCTTGACCTAATTAATTTCCAAACAAAGAATTAATTTTAAATATAAACGTTTGATTTGTCCATAGAAATACTTCATTCAACTACTTACATAACCATTGCATCTTGCATATTAATATTTTAAAAATAATAATGAATTATGCTCACGGACAAATACATGTATGGTACATGTAAATCAAAAAAATATATATCCTTTTAAGGTGTGACGTATATATTTCGAGACATGTGATGGGTATTCCCCCGTTATCCGTTATTTTAAAACTTCTGAATATTTTTGTAGATGCAAAAGCATTTCATACCATTTTATTTTGCCCCACGAGCAGTTCCAATCTTGAAATGTTTAAATGTGAAAAACATCTATCGACTTGACATGGAATTCCCCATACCATGGTTCAGTTAAAATGCATGTAAGTTTCATCCATAATCAATATTTACAGCACAAAGCCCCTTAAATTCCATGGGACTATAATATGATAGCATTAATTTCAAGATATGCAGTATACTTACATACATGTATATAGTTATAAATATAATAATTATCATAAACTGGTCTATGTACACATATAATTTACAGGAAACATATTATCACTGCTGTTTGACTACGAGGTGAATTTCAACAGCTACCTGTACACTCACACACAAATTACTCTACAGGTAAATGTAAATTACAGGTAAATTACTTGTTTACGATACACATTTCTATACTGAAATGTGACCGTGGTCAATCGTTCAATGTGTGAAAAGTTCTCAATGGTCCATTGATTCGAGAATTCTTTCTCTGCTGGGGTTTATTGCTCATAATTGAAAGTAGGTCTTTTGTGTTTTATAACCGAGGACGAGGCTACCAGTATATAATGTGTACATTTATATAAAACATGGGCATATTGGGACTGTTTAGTTAAAGGGAGGTGGGGGGGGGGCAGCGGTGATGTTTTGCATGACATTTTACAAAGTATCATATAAAAGAACAAGTACAAATTTCTAATTTTGTTTTCTTGCTTTGCCCCATTTCCCCCCAGTTTTGTACAAATTTGGGAGGCAGTTGCCCCCCCAGCAACCTACCACCCTGGGTCATATGCCTACATGTATGTATATAAGTTGATCTGAAAGAAATGGGAATTTGTGTTTATCCTCACATTTTTATGTGAGCCTCTGTGATCCAGTTGTAGAATACAAGACTGTTAAACTGAAGACAGTGGTTCAAAACCTGTTGGAGGCTGGCTCACACTTGACTATGTGTGAAAATGTTTGACATCCAATAGCTGATGATTAATAAATCAATATATTCTAGCATCGCCTCCAGAACTGGGACGGCAGGGGTGGTAGCCACCGCCCTAATAATTTTTCCAAAAGCCATTAAAATTGGTTTTCTAGTGTCTACATTTCAAAATTTTCCTGTGGGTGCATTCCCTTAGACCCCACTAGCCCTCAACATCGCTAGTCTGCCACCCAATATCACAATCATTTCGTCGGCCCTATCTAGTGGTGTTATTAAACAAAACAAACCAAAAATAATACAGTATAATCTCGATTTACCCGCCTACTGTCGTACCAATGTGATTTAGGTGTTATATCAAGTTGTTGTTAAAGTGAGGGTGCCAAGGATGCACCAACAAATACTATTGTCACGTGATCATCAGAGCGGCTTTTTGTTTTGTACCGATACTTCTTTGAACTGCAGAATCACTGCAATGACAACTAACTAACACAGTAGTTTTGTCAATCATTAGACAACAAAAGTAACACCTTCTAATGAGCTTTATTAAGGGCAATATACTCCTTCAGAACCGCTTGATTACAGCTAATTGAAGCATTAGCGATAGCATCGAGGGAATGTAACATATAACGCGTTTTGTTCAAAACAAAAATTGGCCTATGGCGGATAGCAAGGGTTGGCACTAAATAGAGGGAATTAACAAAGGAAACAAATGGTACTTGGAAGAAAGTTGGTGATACGAAAGGTTGGCGTTAAATCGGGGACGATAAATCGAGGTTATACTATATATATATTTTTTTTTACGCAGACCAGCAAATACATTTGGAATGGCCTTGTGTTTACTATTAAAATGTTTTGTGTCCATGATCTGTAAGTGGTTCTAATCTCCTGTACACAGACCTCAAAGGTTTAAAAATCATTTAACGATGCAGAAAAATCCGAGTAGTCTTTTAGAAAACAGCCTTTAGCCCCGCTTCATTGCTTACTACTGGTTGTGGGCTGTCCATGCGACATTCCACGAGTTTGTCACATTCCCCGGCTCTCTTGTTTGACACCGGTAGCAGTGACAGCTAGAGCCGTTTGCTGTAATTTCACGGTCAATATTAGAATGTGTAAAAGCTCATATTATCTCTTACATTTGTTAATGATTGGTAAGGCAAAAAAAAGGAGTGGGATGTAGCTCAAACAGTAGAGCGTCTGTCTGCCTGTGAACCGATCGGTCATCAGATCGATCCTTCTCAGTGGGCCCATTTACAGTTTGGGCTATTTTCTGTTCTGACCACTGATCCACAACTGGTTTATCAAAGGCCGTGGTATGTGCTGTCCTGTGTGGGATGGTGCATATAAAAGATCCCTTGCTGCTTATCAGGAGTAACCTATGTGGTGGCAGCAAGTTTCCTCTAAAGACGTATGTCAGAATGATCATATGTATGATGTCCAATAGCCGATGATAAGATAAAAATCAATGTGCTCTAGAGGCGTCGTTAAATAAAACAAAATTTTACTTTACTTTGTTGCAGTAAACCAAGTATACAGTGGATTTTAAGACATGGCCACACGTGCCGAGTACAGTCAGACTCAGAGTGTCCACAAGTTAAACTGTTATCTATATATTAAATCATTATTACCTTGATAGGCTCTGACTTACCTGACTGCACCTGGATAATTCGCGTCAATATAGTGATCTGATGTAAGCTGTGACTAAATTAGTTCAGACACTATGTATCAGTCACATGGCTGAACACACTTACATTTCTACATCCTCATTCTTTGTTTACAAAGCAAACTTTAATGAAGAAAGAAAAGTGAATATTTTACATCCTGGTTTAAAAATATACATGTGTCAACATCTAACAACATGCATGAGTCTACTCCTAATATCAAGCATGAGTCTACTCCTAATATCAAGCATGAGTCTACTCCTAATATCAAGCATGAATCTACTCCTAATATCAAGCATGAGTCTACTCCTAATATCAAACATGAGTCAACATCTAACATGCATGAGTCTACTCCTAATATCAAGCATGAGTCTACACCTAATATCAAACATGAGTCAACATCTAACAACATGCATTAGTCTACACCTAATATCAAGCATGTGTCAACATCTAACAACATGCATGAGTCTACTCCTAATATCAAACATGAGTCTACACCTAATATCAAGCATGAGGCAACATCTAACAACATGCATGAGTCTACTCCTAATATCAAGCATGAGGCAACATCTAACAACATTCATGAGTCTATACCTAATATCAAGCATGAGTCTACACCTAATATCAAACATGAGTCTACATCTATATTATACAAGTCTACACTTAATATCAAATATGAGTCTACAACTAATATTACATGAGTCTACACCTAATATTACACAAGTCTACACCTAATATTACACAAGTCTACATCTAATATTATACAAGTCTACACTTAATATCAAATAGGAGTCTACACCTAATATTACATGAGTACACCTAATATTACACAAGTCTACACTTAATATTACACATGTATACACCTAATATTATACAAGTCTATACCTAATATTACATGAGTATACACCAATATCAAGCTAAATCAGGTTAATTTCATTCAGTGGAAATGATAGAAACATATTTTTTGCTTATAAACACCCGGGCAGCACATTGTTTTTTCAGTGGCTCTACATGGTATCAAATATGTTTTCAACTAACGGTCTACAAAGGAACAAAAAGAATTTAAGTTTGTTTTATTTAACAACACATTGATTTTGATCTTATCGGCTATTGGACGTCAATCATAAGGTCATTCTGATATACATGTATGTTTAGAGGAAACTGCTGCCACGTAGACTACTCTTTCCAATATTAGCAGCAAGGGTTCTTTCATATGCACTGTCCCACAGACAAGACAGCACATACCACAGCCTTTGATGAACAAATTGTGGACCACTGGTTGGAACAGAAAATAGCCCAAACTGCAAATGGGTTCACTGAGAAGGATCGACCCAACTACAGACAGCTTCACAGGCAGACACTCTACCTTTTGAGTTATATCCCACTCGCCGGCCTACAAAAGAATCACACTACCACCACATAGGTTCTTCTGTGTGTTAGTTTTTCTGCAAGGGATATTTTATATATACTTTCACACAAACACAACAGTAATGCAAGCCTGGAAATAAGAGGGTAGTCAAGGACATTGACCGGTACAAATTTGTCCTTTTGGAAGATTTGACAGTAACAAAGTTAATTGTCTTGGTCATTTTGTCCAACACTCATGTTTTAACTTTTAGTAAAAATAACATTTCTGTATAAAGTCAGCTTGATGCATCTTGTGTCTGTTGAATAAATTGTGAAGAATTAAATAATAAAAAACATATACCATTTATAACTAAATAGCGTATTTTGTTTAAATTATTTATATTAGACTGTATGTCAGGAACATTTCCTTTAATGTCCGGCACAAATAAACTGCAGCTGGACATTGTGACGAGCTGAAATAAAACATTTATTTCCAGGCCTGTAATGGTATATTCAAAGATAGGAAAGTATTGTTTGGTTAAAGACACCACAGCTAGTTAGTGGTTATCAATGTAAAGTTTGATTTATTTAAACAAAACAAACTTTACTTTTGTATACTAAGTAAAATAGAAAGAAAAAGGAAAGTTTGTTTTATTTAACAATGCCTCTAGAACACATTGATTTCTATCTTATCATCGGCTATTGGACGTCAATCATATGGTCATTCTTACATATTTTTTTAGAGGAAACCCGCTGCCTCCACATAGGTCACTCTTTCAGATAAGCAGCAGGGAGTCTTTTATATGCAGCATCCCACAGACAGGACAGAACATACCACGGCCTTTGATAAACCAGTTGTGGACCACTGGATGGAATGGAAAATAGCCCATACTGTAAATGGGTCCACAGAGAAGGATCGATCACTTCACAGGTGGACACGCTACTGTTGGAGCTGATTTGTGTCCAATAGCTGATGATAAGATAAAAATTAATTTGCTCTAGAAGCGTAAATAAAACAAACTTTACTTTTGTATACTAAGTAAAATTGAGAGAATACTTACGGACAAGAGATAGATCAATGAGGCACTTGAGAAGTCGAATAGGTCCACAGGTCACCGAGAGCTTACAGAGGTCAAGAATCGCTCCACGAATCAACATTAACTGAAGCCCGGAATTCTTCAGATGATTCCGCAATTCCGTCTCCCTCGGCCACAGCGACGAAAACACCACCAAGGGATCTCCGAGTTTAAACGAATGAAAAGACAACTCCGGCGACCAGAAAATATTTCTCGGGTCATCGTATGTATCGCTCTGCAACGTGGATTCATCATACGAGGATAAAAGTTGTTGTCGTTTCTGTGCCTGTCGTAGAATCGTTCTGTTGATTGGTTTGCAGTCAAACTGATGAGAATGATACTGTTTACAACTACACGTTAATTCTTCTTCGTAACTCGCAGCCGCATACGACTCATGGTAGGAATAACGTTCTGGAATGTACATCTTTCGAGGACTAGAATAAACAGCCGATTGGGTTAAACTGCTTCTTGATTCGAACTTCCGTATTCGTTCTTGCTGTTTCTTTCGCATTTCAGGATTTCGAATATTATGTCGGAAGTTAGACGAAGCTAACTTTCCACTGTGGGACAAATCCTGAGAATTTGTTTGGTATTTATGTTGACGTTGTCTGTATTCGGCAGCATGGGGTCTATAAACTTCATAATTTTCAGTAGGTGGTCTATAAACTTCGTAATTTCCTGTAGATGGTCTATAAACTTCATCATGTCCTGATTGTGGTCTGTAAACTTCATAATGTTCTGACCGCGACGGTAAAACATGAACAGACTTCGTCATTTGAGAGCTGTTGTTTTTTAAGGAATCCTGACGAGTTCGTTCAACCCAGACAGATTGCGTGAAATCTTGTCCGCTTGCCATGTTACCATGACAACGCGTTCTCCAGGAAAATACTTTGTCTGGCCAATCAAAATCTTTCTTTCTTGAACTGATTTGAACAGAATTTGGAACATAGGACAGCATTTTGACAATTGTTTCAAATAAAATTAACTTCCAAAATAATATTCACAATATGTTCTATTATAAAACCTAACAATGTTAAATCAATTACATTGTATTACAATAACTGTAATACTGAAGTTCACTTAATTAAAACATTATTGTAATACAAAACAAATTAATTCAGTTACAATGTGTTACTATTGTATTATTAAACAAGATATTGTAGTTACAATATATTACTACTGTAATACTAAACAGTTTAATTACATTGTATTACTATTGTATAAATTACTAAACAAGTTAATTTAGTTACATTGTATTACTATTGTAACATTAAAACAAGTTAATTTAATTACAGTGTATTACTATTTTAATGCTAAACAAGTATACATTCTTACAACCAAATAGAATTATTTAACATATATAATAGATCATTCCAAATTAAAGTTCATAATATTTACATTTTTAATCTTTTAATTTATAACATCTTAAAAGCAAATTCTTGAGCTTTTATGGAAGACAATGGCAGCATTTAAAAAATGTTTAATACAAATACTCTTTGGTAATAGATAACAGCTAATTCTAACACACTGATTTACATAATATATGCATAGACTAGCCTCCCATCAGAAGGCAAGAGAAGTAGTCTCCCCTTTTAAAGCTAAAGACTGGTTCCAGGACAAAGTTGTTAGCTAGACTAGCTTTTGTACTTCATATTAAACCCAATGAGAAAGTTTGGTACCAGAGAAATACTGGCCTCTTTGGCACAGGGGTTAAGCTATTGGACTCGAGGCTGGTAGGTACTGAGATCAAGTCTCAGTCGAGGCATGGGATTTTTAATCTCAGTATCGGCTCCAACC
>JAULBS010077649.1:0-19847 GCA_032355785.1 Symmetromphalus regularis
CTGACGGAGTGGGGGGGGTGGGAAACCTCAATATCAGATTTTGGTTACTATGTCAAACACTAATGTGTATTAAAAAAAAGGGTCACAAGTGGGGGTGGGGGTACGTGCCCACCGGCTCCTACGGGCCTGTCCTTTTAGTATACAATCCTGACTTCACCAATGCGTGAATAACTGACAGGAACAATAAAAAGGGACTTCACAAATTTGATGAGTTCCAGACACCTTGAATCACCCTACGGACCCGTCCTTGCATGTAAGTTAAGAGTATAACAGAATAATAAATGTCATATATAAATAATGTACTCATGTGCTCGAGAGGCAATATTAAGATAAAATAAGTCCTTGTAGTGGGCTTTTTCGAGCTCTTTGTTCTACTGGTGTGATTTATAACAGAAGTAAATGCACTACCTATTCCATGAATTTATGGTGTAATTGGACCAAATAAAATCCCATTGGTGTCCATAGTAACATTTCTTAATAAAAGAAATATTTCAAACTACTGGACCAGTATACATACAAATATTTGCCATTAAATATGACTGAAAGAAAATATACTGTTATATAGCAGTTTAACGACTTACTGGGTGTTTTCATTAGACACCCTCAGATCCGCACAAAATGTCACTTGCATTTCTTTTGTATTTGCCACCCCATCTATCAACAAGTACCATGTGTTACTGTTGTAATAATTATTCTGCGAAAAAAGGATAATGAAATTACTGGATATGTGACATAGTATTTACACAAATACCACTGTCACATAATTATATCTACCAATCACAACCGAGGTTTCATTCATTTCGGATAGATTTGACGTGCACCTCGAACTCTGACCTCAGAATCACGTGATTTGGTACTATGCCACCTAATATTTGGAGGTGCACCAATTCAATAACTGGATGACACGTGGCTCTAGCGTTCAGGACCGATCTGCTGGACCCGCGAATGCTATTAGAACTAGCCACAAGCCACTACTATTTGTGCTTATTGAACGACTTACTCGTTGCGAGAGTTTCAGAATGGCGGCCTGTCAAACTATTTTTAGGAAGTATTCAAGGATTCGTATTATTTTTATTTTACATTTGCGGATCCAAAGGGGAGACAAGGGGTCAGCCCCCTCCCCCCATTACACGATTTTTATTTTTTTTACCTTTTAAAGAGTGGAAGGACGCGAAAATTAACCATTTTTTAACTATTTCTATTCACTCATCACTTTTGGACACCCACTTTTCAGAAATCCATATTTCGATACATCCCCCCCCTCTTTCAGGAATCCTGCATCAGCGCCTGTTTTATGGCAATTACGTGATAAGTGTATCATTTTTGTGTTGTTGTATCGCAGGCAGAAATCGAACTTCTCGCGGTGAGCATTCCAGCTGCGCTATTTTGACGTATTTTAAATAAAATTTACTATCTTCTCTTCATTGATCCTGTAAATACTATATAATAAAAATAACGAATCAAATTATAAAAGCAGTGCTTCAGGATGCTTACACTACTTTAATACAATGCATATTTAAGAACACCTCTATAAATAGCTCTTAAAATTATGCGAGGTGGAGCCAGTGCAAGGCAGTGTCAGTTATGGGTACCCACCAAGATACCACTTGGTTAAATTAATTCTTTTTGTCAGGCAGTCTTATTTTCAGCAGAGGGTATGTACATGTATGTGTCCATAATGTATAAAATAGTTTCGCTCGAGGAAAAAAAATACCACACAGACTGTGCAAATTGCAACATTAGTGTGTTCATCCGCCTTTAAAAATAGTTACTATTTAATATATATTTTTTCACGGTTTATTTTATTTTATTTTATTTTAACAATGTATTTTTAAATAGCAATTTGTGTTTACAACGACGAAGTTTTACGATTCACTGCGTTGCTATAGGAAAATAGTTCGTGAAGCGTATGAATGTCAAGGCCAATGAAATTACCATCAGTTTTAGTACGAGAATTTTCATTGGATAAACAGTTGGATATATATATATATATATATATATATATATAAATTTGAAATTTAATTTAAAAAGTGAAAACTAGTGTGACCCACAATTATGTGACAATAACCAATGTTTCTTTTGTGCTGGGTGGGGGTCGTTAAACAAATAAATAAAAACGTTATTCTGATAGTTAATTACAAGAATAGCAAATATAAAATTATTAGGTGAATGTCAACAAACACAATACTTGACCCTTTCTTGTGCCGTTAAAGGAGTAAAAATATATATTATAAATAATAAATAATGAATGGAATGCGCAAACAAGAAATCTAAACACGTGTATCGTTAGTACTAGAAGTCTGCGACTCCTCTCATCTGTGACGTACAGCCTCATTTTCGTTCAGATTTATGCATAACCCCGCCCACTCCTGTTTTTAATCCAAACCTTGGAAGCACAGCTGACCGGTGCTTCGCGGCCGACCGGGCATTTTAGGAATGCGGTTTTTAACGCCAAATGAATCCATTACGAACTACATGTATATCTTTTGGTGTCTGATTTCCTTTAACAACCTCTACTGCAGTGTTTGTTAAAGGAGTTTTCTCCAAAGCCATAACGCGTCACGGGCCGTGCACCCTTAGTTTGCTATGTAAGCACCTTAGTTTGCTATGTAAACGCCTTCACTGTAGCACCGTATCGGCTTAATTTGATAAATGTGAAAATGGGACTTCTTCTACTTGTATGATTCCCTCAACACATCTTTTTAGTGGGGGATACAATGCCCGGCGTAAGTCAGACTTTGTATCCACAACAAGCGTGCTTTAACATTTATTTGATATAAGTACGTTAATTCCGACATTTGACCTGACAGTCTTTTGTGGGCATACATATACATACATTTTGATAACTTAATAGTATGATAACTGTCCCAGAAAGCGAATGAGAATACTAGCTAAGTAAACGTTAATTGTTATGACGAGATTCGCACCCAGATACGCTGACGTATTCATATTAATGTATTGAAGTAAATAATTGACGGACTGCGTTACTGTTTAATTGCTAAAGTACTTAAATTAAAAATGCATCGATTAAATTTTTCCTAAAAGCAATTGCCGATGAGAGAGCCAAATCTTTGATATAAATTATGAATTCCGAAATTAAAACGATATCATATATAGGTCTTCAGCCAATTATTTCTTCGCAAATATTTATTGTTTCTGCCATATTATATAATTATTCATATAATTTTAAAATACTAACCACCTGGTATTGCATGCTCAATCTGGGTTAAGATCAGCACAAAACACAATGTTTGTACAATAACACAAAACTATTTTATAGTACATGTAGTTACGGTGACACACGTAGACATGTCCTCATGAAGTTGGTTTGTAAAAACAACTGATATTCGCATCGACGATGAAAAGATTGAACTAAAAACTATTTTGACATGTTGTGTATATCTATTCAAGCACATGCCATTTGGTAATTGTACCTCGGTTACGCCACCTGCCAAACTGGGAACTTAAAAGATGGTAGCTTAAAAGTTTTGCTTGTATGTAATTATAAATGTATGTACATGTATATTTAAAAAAAATGAAAAGTTTAATTGAAAAAATAATTTGGACTCCTTCAGACAACCTGAAAACGGCTAGATTTATCATCGTTGAAAATGACATGGCGATGTGGCATGCCATATGGCGCGGTAAGCCATAAAGCGCGGTAACCAATCAGAGCTCAGGAAAGAAACAGGTCAAAGATCAAAAACTACACGACAATTTCAAAAGGATAAACGGCACGGTCTTATTGATTTGTTGTGATTTTATCGCAATTACTAAATAAGACAGTTGTAAAATCTTTGTAATCTGTCGAAAATGATAATTGTTATAGTCGGTTATATGCAATTTAATTTTTTTGTGTTTTTTTTTTGCTTTGGTTAGGTGTTTTTATGGTAACAGGTCACTTCGTCCACGATCAACTTCGTCCCAGGTTATTTCGTACACGATACAACGTCGTACACAGTGAAAAATTTCGTTCCAAGTGTACCTTTACTAGTATACGTTTGTGAGAATAGAACGTGATAGTCGAGATGATCATAAATATTTATTAATTGTTAAGTTATTTTTATTTGTGATAACTAATTTGCGCATTGATATAATATGATAAAAATTTAGGTACGTGTTTATAATATTAAATTATTGTTTAAAAGTGATTTAATTGCCTATTTAAAGAATAATAAATAAAGATTACACGTCTAAAAAAAATTATTAACATATTTGCATTATCAAAGTGATGTAATTTCAGTAATTATAGAATCTATATTGATGTGCAATATGTGATTAGTAGACTTTACATCCTTTGAAATGTCTGTTAATTTATAAACAGGAGTGAAAACTAATTAGCGTTCTCATTGTCAAGTAATCATCCGTTATACTGATGGGTAAAAAATAGTCAACATCATCTGTATTGATCTGTTAGGTCATTGTGTTATTTTTTAAACAAAAGTCACAAAGTAATTAGCGTTCGCATTTTTGAGTAATCATCCGTCATGGGTAAATAATAGTCATTAATCTGGGAGGCCATTGAGTTAATCCTTTAATAAAGTAAAAACTATGGATATTTAGTATTTCTTTTGTAACATTTGTATGTTTGATCTACATGTATTCATATTTTGGATTAATAAAAATATTAGTGATTTTTTGTTTGTGTGTGTGCATGGTTGTTTGAAAGGGGGTTAAAACATAAAATTGTGGGTGTGGGGTTATGTTTCAGAATAAATAATTGTATGAATTTATTCATAGAACAAAACAATATACTGAGAAAAGCTCAAACTGCTTTTCGTTAAGGGCTATTCAACTACAGATTATTTATTTACACTGCATATTCTAATAGACATTTTGAAAAAGAGAAAAAAGACATTTATGTTGCTCCTTTGTTGATTTTCAAAAAGCTTTCGACATGGTATCTAAATTCTTAAATAATATAATATAAATGGTAAATTTTTCAGAAGTATTTATAAAATGTATCAAGGTATAAAATCTATGATTTTAGTCAATTATCAAATATCCACAGAATTCCCTTGTAACAACGGCATTCGCCAGGGAGAACATTTATGCCCAGTTTTGTTCTCGTTGTATTTAAATGATCTGGAAGAATTTAATTAAATCATAAATGTGAAGGTGCTAATCTTAACATGGAAAACCATTATGACCTTGCTATACATTTATTATGTTTATTAATTATATGCTGACGATACTGCTCTATTAGCCACGTCTGCAAATGAACTACAACATACAACTCAGTCCATATTAATTTTATTAGATATATTCTACCACTTAAAAAACCAACCCCTCTTTATTTTAATGAATTGTCCTCATTACTAGGGTAATAAATATTTTAAACACATGACTCATGAGCCATGATGAGGCTAATTTTGCTACGTTGGCCCTAATACTAATAGTAATACAAACGTTCTGGCCATGGATTTATAAATAAAAGTAATAAAATCACCTGGAATTGATTTTGTTTTTAGATTAATTTATGGACATTAAATATAGTATTTTAATTATTAAATATTAAAATAATATATTGAATATTTTTGGTAGTGAATCATTTTTTTTGAAGTATCTGAGCATAATTTTCCATTGTCTTCTTCCTGGGTCATTGTATTTTTAAACATATTTTTGGACCTTTATCTGTGAATAAACCCCTCTTATAAATGGCTTTACCCCCTGCCCTGGATTTATTCACAGTCAAATACAGTATTCATTTATAATTTTTTGCGATGAATGGGAACAAAGCATGTTCAAACAATTACCATTTTCAACAAGCATGAACAAATTTCATCCGTTTTTCTTAAGAGATATGAAGCAACAAAATATTACATATTTGCCATGCTATCTTCCAAGGTGTTCTGGTGTGGACGTGAGATTTGGGGGATGATGCATGGTGCACAGGTATCAGCAGTTGTATTGTGCTCATTATATCCCAATGTCTTTTCATTCCTAAATATCAGCTACATATAATGCATACATTTGCAAATCAGCCAAGATGGAATGGATGTGAAGTTTTTAGTTGACTCAGTATATATATCCTTATAAAATTTTATTTTATTGCTTAAATTAATAATTTAACAGTGTTATTAAAATGACATTGAAAAATATTGAAGTTTGACCAGTGCTTGTATGTCTACTTATATGTATATATATATATAATTTAATAATGAGAACCCTATATTTCTGGAGTTTATTTTTGGCACACACTTGCATACAATTTTTTTTTTAATAAACCACTTGTAAGTAGGTAATACTTGAAAAAAAGTTGGTCCACCAGCTTTTCAAAGTTCGGAGCCCTGGTGACCACATCAATTCTCAATGTATTTCCAACACTGATATAATGACATTTTTTATTATTCAACATGATTTAAAAAATAAAACAGATTACAAAAATGTTATTATGACTTATTGTTATTTCTCTTGGACTAGGCTGAGAAGTGCATGTTTACTATCTCGATGTATCTGTCTGTCTGTCTGTCTGCCTGTCTGTCTATCTGCCTGTCTGTCCATCTCTCTCTGTGGAGATGTTAGCCGATTTTAATGCCTGCATAAATGTATGTTTCTGAAAGGGAGAGGGGATGGGGTGGGGGGTGGTAAAGAGTCCAAAGGGTTAGACTGTTGTGTAGGTGTCGGCAACTATATTTTTAAAAATAATTAATTACCCATTTGACTAGCAGACAGTCATAGCTAGTAATGATTATTATTAATAATTACATCATTACACGTTTTCATTTGTTTTGGGCTACAATAATAAATTTATGTAGCCAACATGAATCTGTTATATTTAAGAATTAACATAAAAAGGTAGAAAAATATGTAACAAAAATTGGTAGGTATCAGTAATTTAATTTAATAATTGGCATAGTTAGCAGGTGCGGATGCAGGATTTCTGAAAGAGGGTGTCATTAAGTGAAGAGTGAATAGAAAAGTAGAAGAAATGGTTAATTTTCACGTCCTTCCACTCGGTAAAAATAGATAAAACGTAAAAGGGGGTCTGACCCCCTGGATCCACTACTGGTTAGATCATCTACATTCTAGTTGAAAATAAATAGGCTACAGTAACTAAACCTATTTTTAAAATAATTATTTGGAAAGTGCAGCATTATCCCTTTATAATTATATGTTTACAGCCGTAAACACATAAAATGGGTAATTGCACGGTGAAGGCGCATACTTCTTGTATTATCCACTGAATTGTTATATTATGAAATGTTTAACAACAGGATAACAGAACTCTCCAGACCCCCTGCCACAGTCTAGAACTTTTTACCCAAAAATGTGTGCTGTATATGTCTTACAATGTATCTGTATAATATATGTTAAACCTTACATGTCTTTACTGTTTATATCATTCATATACTAGTATAACGGAAATAAAGAATTGAATTCGTATTTTTGTTTTTAAAAAATCACCACTTACCCTAAATAATTCTTTTAAGTGTCTAATAATTCGTATGTTTCAAACGTTCTAATTAGTAATTAATTCAAAGTGTACTGGGAACTTTGTGAATGTCATCCTTTTCAAATACTGGACAACCCACTGAGTGCCCCTTCATTGGCTGCATCAGAAGAGTTGTATCCCGTGGATCACGTGATCTCGATAATCTGTCAGTTGCAGGAATGTGTTATCTTGTTATTATGATGTGAAGGAAACCGTGTTTTTAGGGATAGGAGGGTTGAAGGGGGAAGATGGCCAGCCAGAAAAGGTAAGATAGCCCAAGCGGTAAGGTATTCACTTTTGTTAGTGTGTCACATATTCAAGAGTGAATTCTTTATATCTTTACCGTTGCCATTTCAGCTAAGTAGAGTAAAATATTTAGGTCACTCTGGGTCAGTGTTGTTTACAACTAAGATCTGGGAGTAATTCCTGCAGAAATGCACGTTGCCTGTTCACAGAATAAAGAAAAAAAAAAATTCAACTAAAGCTGAAAATATTTTGGCAGCTAAACTACATGACAAGACATATAATACCATATTTTGATATTGAAAGTATTTTGGCAGTAACGTACACAGGATAGCTTTTGGGTGGGGGTCGAGAGCGGTTGTAATTCCTGCAGTGTACGTTGTCTGTTTGCACCAATGGGGGTGTGTGGGGGGTGGGTCTTGAAAGCGATTCATTTTTTAAATATTTTGGTTGTTAAAACTGTGACGTGACTGGAAATGGTCGTATTTAGATATTAATAACATTTTGAGAGGCACGAATAGTTGGGAGTGGAGGTGCTGTAAGGGGATGGGTGAGTCTACAAAGCATAACCGCATTTCCATATCTTCATATTATTTTCTCTCTCCAAGAAAAGAAGTGGTGGGCTGCTGCGTATAATATTCTAACTACTTATATTCCAGAAGTTAACGAAAACGTAGAATGATTCATACTTGTTTCGAAATTCCATTCTTTATAATCAGTGAATCACGTAACAATGTGAATAAATAACCGATGATTCTGACCAACATTAAATTTATTATTAATCGTAATACTAATTTTATATGAACATTTTTAATTTTAACAAAACATTAAATGAAATTAAATTTAAATTTTTTTTGTTGTAAAATACGGTATTAAACATAGCAGTGGCAGATCCCTAAAATCCGCTTATGGTGGGCTCTAAAGAATCCATGGATTCTTTAACATTAAAAAAAAAAAATAAAAAAAATAGTAATTTTTTTTAATCGCCAATTTTGGGGGGTCGGGATCCTGGGTCCCCACCTAGATCTGCCACTGTATAGGGAAATCCAGATGGGATGGAGGATTCAAAGGCTTCTGCTCCCCCTCTTTGCTGACAGCTGTTTTCTTTATAATAAAATCTTACCTCCATCCCTATTTAGTATTAAATATCTTAGGCCATCCTTAAAAATATAATTGTTGGCCCCGTGACCTGACTGACTCGACGAAATTGGGCCTGACTCAATTATTTATTTTTAACATCTCACTTCAATTGCCAGCTGTCCGACTACAACTTTTTTTTGCGACCAAGTTTTTTTTTTACAGCCTCCAAATGCTGGACACAGAAACACAGAAGACATTGTCGGATGTCATTGCTGATATTTACCCTGACGCATTGACAGAAGACAATGTGAATATGATTGTCACAGTCGCCATGAAAATAAAAATTAAGCGTCAAAACTTAATGTAGATGCACCTCAAAGGATTGATGACACCCTGGTTAGACCCTCAAATCAAGGTTATGAAGGTTAATAGTCCTACCAGGAATTTGTTATATTGGTAATTTGGAATAACCCAAAATATTTACCTATCTACCTACCCTAAAAAATTAGATTTAGATGTTACGGCAAACCAACATATTTTTAAGGATGGCCTTACCTGAAGTTTTTAGGTTTTCATTTCTAGGATATTTATTAATCATGTAATAAGCAAAAAAAACCAAGAAAAAGGCAAATGTTTGATTTGCACTTTAGTACTCTGGTCTTGAATATTATGGTCAACTTAAATAATGTTAATAACCACTATATAAATACTTAAACAGGCCCGTAGGAATGACTTTGGGAATGAGGGTGGGAGGGCACGGACAGATCAGGTACAGATTCTATATCAGATTTGGTTACAATTTTAAAACTGAAATGAAAAAAAAAACACCCACGTGTGTGAGGGGGCATGTGCCCTCCCATTTCCTATGGACCTGGTTTTTCATTTATAATGTAATTATTGTAGATATTCTTTAATTGGTATTTTGTTGTTTTCAGTTTAGAAGATGCTGTTGTCAGCCAGGATCTGGAACTTCTTCAAAAACTGCTTCACAGCGGTGAAGTGGATCCACGGGACGGTCGCAAGGCGTTGTTTATGTCATGTTTTTTGGAAAATGAAAACCTCACAGTGGCCTTGTTACATGCCGGAAATGCTGCTGACATGATAAATGAAGAAGGGTACACACCACTGGCTTTAGCAGCAAGCCGAGGATCCATCAGAATGGTGGAACTTCTAGTGCGTTGGGTTAATAACATTGACTTGAGTAGTGGGCCACTGCTGAATACCCCACTTCATAATGCTGCATCTGAAGGATATGTAGACTGCTGTCAGTGTTTGATAAATGCTGGTGCAGATGTCAATTCTGTAAATTTGGAGAATGACACTCCTCTCATCCTAGCTTCACTGCATGGCCATCTTTCTGTCGTGAAACGTCTTTTGGCCTATCATGCCTCTGTTAGACGAAGGGGCTATTTGGATCGCACTGCACTGCACTGTGCGACAGAGAATGGTCACCTTGGAGTTTGTAGGTTCTTGGTCAGTGCTGATGCAGATCTGGAGGAAGAGGATACTTTTGGTAATACTCCATTAATCTGTGCAGCTGAGAAAGGTTACGTGGAATTAATAAATTTATTTTTGGGCAATGGGTGTGACATAAATAGAATGTGTCACAGTGCTGCTACAGCTCTTCACTACACGGCTCAGCATGGGAATACCACTTGCTCTGGGGTATTGCTTCTAAACGGTGCAGAAATTGATGCGCAAGATATCCGACGCTTCACACCATTGATGATGGCTTCTATGAATGGTCATCACGAAGTAGTAAGGATGCTGATCAACTGGAAGTGCAATGTTAACATGGTGTCTTACAACAAACGCAGTGCACTGCATCTTGCAGCTGAGAGAGGACAACTCCACTGCTGCAAGCTTCTGCTTGATGCAGGAGCTAACATAGACAATCAGGACTTTCTGGGTTGCACACCAGTGCACATATCTGCTCTAAAGGGACATTTGGCGGTCATGAGGTTCTTGATATTTCAGGGTGCTGATGTTAACAAAAAACCCAATAATGGTAACAATCTTCTCCATTTTGCAGCATCTGGTGGAAATGTCTTTTGCTGTGATGATCTGATCGAAAGGGGATTTGATCTCAATGCTCGTAACAGGGATGGCATCACACCTCTGATAAGCGCTGTGTCGTCAAAGCAAGTACAAACAACAAAGTTTTTTCTTGATGCTGGATGTGAAGTGGATGTCCGTGGATTGCATGGAATGACTGCTTTCAATGAAGCCGTTTTTACTAAACAACCAAGCATTGTGTCTGTTCTGTTAAAGTATCATGCAAACCCAAATATTGAAGATGATGCAGGAACGCTGCCATTGTGGTTTGCAGTTGACATGGATTTTCCACCTTTGGATATTGTCAAACAGTTGATAAAAGCTGGCTGTAAATTGAATGCACGATCCACATTGGATGATCCATGTGGGCCATGTAATCCAGTTGAGCATGCAGTACATAGAAACAAAACTGTAATTATTCAGTGGTTTGTTTCTGCATATTGCGAAGAAGCTGCCAATACATTACGTAAATGTTTGTTCACAGCAGAAACCCAACCAAAAGTTTGTGAATCTACTATAACATTTGCCAGAAATTTAATAACAGCACCTCAGCCACTTCTTGCCAACTGCCGCAAACAGATAAGATCATGCATCTTCAATAGTCAGATGATGCCAACCATCCTTTCTCAGCTAAAGGTTCCACAGATGTTGAAGAACTATCTGAATTTCGATGATTTTGATGGAACTCAGTATTAACTTTATTGTAGCAATACTCTGTGTGCAATATATGATCATTTAATATTTTTTATGTATTTTGAGTGTTCACACGACCAATCACATTTTTTACAGTTAATAACTGAAGTTAATTTCATTTTCTATGTATTTGTATCCATATTTACATTGTAATAGCATGAATAAAAATGTCATGTTGAAATATCTACCATTATTTAATTCAGAATATAAGCCTCTAAGCGTTTTGTTTAATTTTATTTTGAAAGTAAATGTACATAAAATATTATAGTAATTTGAATTTCGTACATCTTTCCTTGTATGGTAGTTGTCAAAATTAATTATAATTTCCCAATACACTTTTAAAATATTGATTATCCAGATTTAAATATGTTTGCATAATATTTCAGTTGTTGTAAATCTTGATACACGCAACTTTAATGTTAATATCACCATCTTAAAAGTTTATTAGAAATCCCACAAGTTTGTCACTTGTGTGGAAGTGGTCCGTGTATAATCTAAAACTCCTGGATCAGCGTTTGGTTGGTTGAACAGTTTTTGAAGCCAACCAATGATCTATTCAGCCGTTTTAATAGCGGGTGATACGCTAAGTAGCATGGAGTCTTAGCATAAAGGATTTTTTTTTAAACCCAACTTTTTATATATTAGATTTGAGAACAATTAGCTATAGAGTAAATGGACATATTTTTTTGTAGGTTGGCTTGTCTTTACCTACAACTATGACTATGGTCAGCTGAGTGGCCGTTTTAATTGTTGCTTTGGAATTTGACTAGTTCATCAGCTTAAATATTTTAAATTAAAGATAATAATGTTGGATGTCCAACACTTTAGCGTATTTTCTTAATAAAACAAAATACAACTATAGCTATAATTTTTTTTTTTTAAACCTAATATTTTTCTGCCATTACATTTTTGTTAAAACATATTTGATTCTATGAATATGACACTATTCGGACCAAAAGTCGCATTAATAATACTCATTGTTTGGAAATACTTAACGCTAAATTTGAATAATCATATTTATAACCATTACAATTTTTCACAATATATATTCACATATTATTCAGTTTTAAAACATAGTTGGTCCTTTAATCAGAGGCGATTCCGGCAGTCGTCCCACAAGTTTTTTTTCTGTTTTATCTTCTCCCCCCCTCTCCCCCCCCCCCTCCCATTCCCCACGAACGTAGTAAATTATAGTTGACCGTCTACTGAAACTCCTTCCTAAGTAATGGGTCTTCTGGATATGAATATGCTTTTGTTTAAAATGATTGGTTTATTTAGTGGATCAAGTAATGGTTTGTTCGCAATTATTTCCAATATTGGACACATTGGCTTCAAACATGCCTGGAAAAAAAACGCTACTTTTGATACGCTATGCATCTGCTCGTTTATTGAACGTCCGTAAGGAATATGTGTGTGGGTTTGTTAATTGTCCGTCCTGTAACAGCTAGAAACAGCCTATAACATGTAGCATTGTTTTCTAGAGACTATGCTATGCATAAAACAATAATTAGTACATAATTATAAAGAAATTGTTGTTGACCCCCTCTCCCATTCATGAGGCCTACATAAATTAATTATCATAAGTATGCATTAATAAATAATAGTCCTTAAATATTCAAACAAATTTTGCAAAGTTGGGCACCGTATGTTAATTTAGGGAGGTTTCAAGAAAACGAAATTTTACGTTTATTTCCAAGACCGGAAGAAGGTGTAACTCTTAATATCATATTAAACTCGCAAATATGTTATAACATGGTTTTGGCCCATTTAGGAAAATGTAAACAAAATTAAAATGTAACAACCTAAATCTTTCAAGTGTTCTTTCTTTACTTTTAAGAGAATCGTTTAAGATAATTTTCAGTCAGTCGTCATAACATTACTGTGTCAGAAAATATGAGTGATTAGGAATTTTACGGTTGGGGGTGGGGGTCATGCTTCATTGTTATATTCTTATTTTAAATTGTTATTGTGAGTTGTGCATGTTTTTTTTAAAATTATTATTTGGCTATAGTGAATTTTTAGCTGTGATATATTTAATTATGATTAGCTATCTTTACATATATTTTGTTCATTTGAATTATATACACAATACATAATTTGTTATAGTAAGCATTACTAAACATATCCACTATACTGGATATCGTTTGAATGTTGTTGTTTTGGGACCGAGATTTGTTTGTTGTCATGTACTTCATATACTCTGCAGAAGTTCGATGTTTATAGCTTCCATAAAGCATAATATGATCATATAAAAATATGATTTCATACATTGATTTGTCTTGTTTTATTATTATTTATTTGTTATTATTACTCAGAATTCATTTGTAAATTGTGTTAAATTTGTTGTCATATAAAAATTATTTGCAAATATTCGTGCTTATAATATAGTTACATCCAGTTAAGGTTAAACATACTGTTACTGTGGGAGCTTAATTTTGCAAACGATCTTTTATATAATGTTTTTCCACTGACAGGACATCACCTAACGTGCCATTTGTTAACCTGTTGTGGACTATTAACCAGTCTCAAACGGACACTACCTCGAGCTATCTTCCGTTCTTAGTAGGAGAAACTGTAAGAGAAAATCACAACAGCTATACAGTGTACTTCGATTAACAGCATGGGATCCATTGATCTGTCTATATTATATACATTTTAAAAACCTTTAGTGTTTGTCGCATGTTGGACAGTACATGGAAAGGAAATGACCCATGTACAAATGGTGTTTTAAGGTATCGATCGTACGACCCATCACGCTTTAGGAAGATCCAGAGTGGAAACTTCCCCCTCAGAGTTTTTATAAAAATCTTGGTTCCGCCCCTTGACAGGCGGTTAGATATCGAGGCACTCCGTATACTAGCTTTTGCCATTGCCGGGGCCTGATTTAGACCTTGGGGAGCCCGGGTCACTTCATGTTCGGGGAGCCCGGGTCACTTCAGGTTCGGGGGCCCATCATCATAGAAATTAAATTACATGAAATTAAATTAAATTACAAATATATGAATGGATAGAACTAATTATTACATTTTTTTAATAAAGGAAGTCCTTAGTCTATTGAGGCCCTTCTTGCTGAGGTTGAACACTGAACGGGATTTTAAAAAGAAAATACTGCCTCGGTTGGATTTCAAAACATTTTTCTACCTTTGAACTCCGATAAGCCCCACAGCGACAATGACGTCTTGTAAATTATCAATGATTTGTTTTCAAATATATCAACCCTGTTTAGGTCTACATAATAGCTGATAAACTTTTAACTTGGTTCAGTCACATTTCGCAGTTAGAACCAGGTGGTTAATCATAGCTTGCAGCACACTGACCACATTAACAGGAGCGGACGGTAACATAAGCAAACATATTCAAATAATGTGAGATTTTATTTAATAGTGTTAACATAATTGTAAATCTTCTTACGGGTGTATAGGATAAAAATAAAGGAATGTTTTAATATTATTGGAAACGTCCTGTTTACAAGCTGTTTTAACTTTTCAAATATATATATATATATATATATATATATAATATTTGGACATCAGTAGCGGATCCAGGGGAGACCCCTTTTCAAGTTTTTTTCACATATATTTTCCCAAGTGGAAAGATGTGAGAATTAACCATTATTCCCCAGTTCTATTTAAACATCAAATTTTGACACTACCCTTTCAGAAATCCTGCAGCAGAATGTGTCAGAATTATCAAATGTTTTACAATCTTGTAGCTTGTTTCCTCTGAAGACTTTGTGTCAGAATTATCAAATGTTTTACAATCTTGTAGCTTGAATTGCTCAACTTTAATGATTACTTGATTATGGGGAACATTTTCATGATATGATCCATAGTGAGCAACGTTTGGCTTCTTGCCAAATAACATAATGCATTACTAATACTGATTTTCGAACCAACATATTACATATAATTGTTCATAATTCAAAAACGTCCAGAGTGCCCATCACAAAACTTACAGGGAAGCTTGTTTACATCATAAGGTACCTTTAAGAAGAATTTTAGGAAATTTGAAGGATATATATAAAAAAAAAAATTTGATGTTTGAAATGTTTAACTTTTGATAAAAAAAAAATTTCCGGTGGATTTAAAAAGAAAGGTTATTTAGACAAATATATAGAGCTATGGAAGATCTTCTAAATGAAACAAGAACCAGCTCTGTAGGTACTATACTTTCAAAGATACAGACATTTGAACTCGCGAGGTAAAGCTAATTAGCCAAAAGTTCATTAGCATGTATCTCCTTAAGTAAGAGGCAGGGAACAGAAATATTTGAGTTCTGGCCCTTACTCATAAGTCCCAATCATTTATCCAAATTTTATAAAAATCTGAGAGTTGAAGGCCAATTTTCAGTTCATTTGACACGGAGTGACCCTAAACTTAGATATTCTGCTACTTTAATGTTCAAAAATTATAATTAGTAAACAATTATTTACAGCCTCTCAATTCAGTTCCAGTGCGTATTATTATTATTATTATTTTTTTTTTTGTACATACATTTTTTAATATTTTCACTTTCATGTCATCATTATGTAATTGTATTTTGTATGTCTGTAAACAATAGTTTATAGCAAATAAAAATCTTGAATCTTAACAACTCTCCAACTCACTGTTTTGGCTAATCATAAAAAAAATTCATTACAAGTGTTATATACACAGACAGAAATTACTTATTTTTGTTTACAAGCAAGCGTTTATTTTCACTTAAACGCATACTCCCACAAGCCTTCACCTAATTAATTTCGAAACAAAGAATTAATTTTAAATATAAACACTTGATTTGTCCATAGAAATACTTCATTCAACTACTTATATAACCACTGCATCTTGCTTATTATCAATATTTTAAAAATAATAATGAATTATGCGCATGGACAAATAAATCGCAAAACAATAACGTGTTTTTTTTTTCTGTTGAAGGTGTGCCGTATATATTTCGAGTCATGTGACAGGTATTCCCCGTTAACAGTTATTTTAAACCTTCTGAATATTTCTGTTGCTGCAAAAACATTTCGTACCCATTTATTTCGCCCTTGAAATATGACATTTTTAAATGTAAAAAATATCGATCGACATGAAATTACCTATACCATTGTTCAGTTAAAATGTCTTGTGTGATATGAAAACGAGATCTAGTATAACAAATGGATGTAAGTTTCATTCGTAATCAATAATAATGCCAGTGTTATTTTCCTACGGTGATGATTTTATTTTACGACTGTGCAAAAACCGCGCATTAATAGTTTTGTAATAAGGTTGGTGACGTATTTCTGACTATGGATAATTTCATTTGTTTTGCTGTTAAAATCTGCGATGCATGATAAATATGATGATATGGTTTGTTTGTTATAAAATGTCGAAATAAGACATTTGTTCAGCCATTTTGTCTCCTTTGAATTATTATTTTTTTAAGTACGGTGCGAGAGAAAAATAATCAACCATACGTGAATAAGAAAAATAGTGGAAATTTTGAGCCAGGGACTCTGCAAGCGTCATCTTTGGGTCAAATTTTCACCACCTCTGGTTTAATTTTCCTATCTCACATGATCTCGTACAATCGCTACTGAATTCGACATTAACACTACCTCTACCGTGTGAGACCCTCCGACAAACAATTTAGAATCAACATAACCGGCTGTTGTTCGAATTTGACACAAATTTGAAGGTCATACGGTCCTGGCAACCCATGATGAATCCTATGCCATCAGATTTCTTTTCAAGTACTCTAGCTGTCTTGCCCTTGTTCTCCAGAATATAAAATGCTGTTGATCTAATCCTAACTTCTGGACAGATGAAAATGTTTAACATAGCCTCAAAATATTTTCATTTAGAGAAACCAGCTAAAGAATCTGATTTTAAATAATAATAAGTCAAGTTTTCACCCAAGTTGGGTTTGGCAGCAACTGATGCTCTCTCGAATGTTTCGGTACCTTTTTTCTGTATTCCATTTCACAATGAACATATTAATTTCACTGCATTGACTCATATTAAAAGGCTAATTTGAATCACAACAGAAATCCAAATTGTGTTTCCATACAATACGAACAGTGTCCATTTCTGCATCTAATTACTATCAATGGGTTTGAAACCGTATTTTTTTTTTTACGAATATATCCTTTAAAATATATACTTAAAATCTCATTGATTTTTATCTTATCATCGTCAATCATATGGTCATTTTGATACTTATTTAGAGGAAACACGCTTCAGATAAGCAACAATGGGTCTTTTATATGCACCATCCCACAGACAGGACAGTTGTGTACCACTGGTTGGAACGGAAAACAGACCAATCTGCAAATGGGTCCACTGTGAAGGATCGATCCGACGATCGACGGGTTCACAGGCGGACACGCTACCGTTTGCGTTACATCCCTCTTACTTGGAATATCCATCTATACACCACGGATTGACTAGAAGATACGAAATTATGGCAAACGTTATTTCATATATTCAGTTACATACTGGAAGTGTCAGTGGGATTTTTAAAATGTAATTTGTGTGCACTGAAAACTGTCTTACCGTTGGCTCCCACGTCGTTCCAGTTGAAGGCGATTAGGTCACGTCCATTGGGCGAGATATCCACGAATGCAAAAATGATGTGGGTACACAGATATGGGTCGATGTTTTCAGGCAGAAATTTTCCAATCCCGTTCCTCGTTTGCGCAAAACTGCTGTAGTAACAGAATATCTTTTTCCCTGCTGCAAAAAATAAACATTTAATTGGTGAGTTTTAGTTACGAATCAAACTGTTTATTAGTATGTTACGAATTAAAGTAATATGTGTAACATTCTGGAGAGGGAGGGGCACGAATGGGAGAGGGAGGCGTAGTAGGTTTGGTAGTACCATGTAAAGCTTGACAAAAAATGTTAACATAATTAAAAAACTACAATAAAAAAAAAAAAAGTTCTGATTGCTAACCTACCTTAGACTAGAAGCAGATTGTCTTTCTTTTTAAATTTAAAGGCATAGTCCGACGGATTTTAAGGAGCTTTGTGCTCTAAATATTGATTACAAATGAAACTTACATGCATTTATAATACTAGATCTCGTTTTCATATCACGCAAGACATTTTAATTGAACCATGGTATAGGGAATTCCATGTCGAGTCGATCGACCTTTTATACATTTAAAAATTTCTAATTTCCAGATCGGAACTCTTCATGGTGCGAAATAAATTGGTAAGAAATGTTTTTGCAGCTACAAAAATATTCAGAAGTTTTAAAATAACGGCTAACGGTGGAATACCCGTCACTTGATTCGAAATATATACGTCACACCTTCAACGGAAAAAACCCTTTATAATTTGTTTCGATTTATACTGCGAGCACCAGTCAAATTGCTCATTAGTTTTTGTTGCACAGAGCTGTTGTTGTTGTTGTTGATTTATTTATATATATATATATTTTTTTTTTTTACCTTCCTTGTTTTACATTGTAAGGCCAAAACAATACCTGTGTTTCTGGTAATCCGACCGACCCCACTTAAAAACTGCCGACCCCAAACTTTTTTTCTATAAAACTTGTAAGTGGTAATTTCAGTCATTTTCGGTCTATTCCGGTTGTTTATTCCATACCTATAGGTCATTTTCGGCCGTTTTTTAGGGTAACCGCTTCCTGTATGCAATACCACAACATAGCTGCAGGTATCTTGTCTATCAATGTAAAGAAATACCCACTGTAACTAGATATTAAGTCACCATCATTACTAAAGGATTCTAAACATGACCATATGTAAAAAGGAAAGCATTAATTATTCTTCTTCACACATACATAATATTTAAAAAAAAATTAACTAAAAAACAAAAAACTAAAATTACCCTACCTCTGACACTATTTTCTTTTAGCGTGTAATAGGAAACACAGGTTGTTGGTTTTTTTTTTTTTTTTTAACCTAGGTTATAAAATATTGACAAATCCATAATTATTTATAACAAACCAGTTATGTTTTATGAGTTAACAAAGAAAAACGCGTTGCCTCCATTAAAATTTATCGGTCTTTTTGAAGAGAAAATCGAATATTAATGTATTTGTTCATGCGATCCAAGCCGCAGTGTAAACTTTTATTATGGAGTTTAAGTATAATGCAAATTGTCGCCTACGCAATTTAGTCTATATAGAAGTTTTAAGGTGTGGTTTTTCACCAATATAAAACGAATTAAGGTCTTTATTTCAAGAATATAAAATGAGTTGATATCTGTTTTAGTAATAAAATGGTGTTATGATATCGTGCTGAATCCATATTTACGTAAAGCTACCACTTAACGGACAATGGTGATAATCACTTCACGGAAGTGGGAGAGACGGAGCTGAGGGAGTGGGGTGGAATCAGGTTCCCTATATA
>JAULBS010077660.1:0-19844 GCA_032355785.1 Symmetromphalus regularis
TATTAAAATTAAAACTAAAAATAGGTGTGTATGAGTGTGTAGGACTTATCTCTATTTTTGTTTACCTTTTTTCCTTAAGTAACGTTAAACCAAACGACAATAATCCACGAAAAACCATGTTATGGTTTTTATACAATATAATAAATCCACTAGTTCATATTACACTGGCCATTTACTAAATGCACTGGTCAGCTTTGTTGTTTCTGGTAACACTCGTCACCGCTTCATTGATCACTGCAGATATGACCAGGTAAACAAGATTTCATTCAGTGACCCGAGACTCGGTCGATTGCAGGTGAAATATATACACAGATCTACCTGCGTTTGTACGTTGCCCACCATAGTCACTTAAGTCAGACTTGAATAACGTTGAACCTTTACTTATGCTCGACTAACTGTGATGTTAGTGTACATTCTCGTTGTATATATAGATCTAAACAACTTAAAGACTGACGGCGCTAGTCATCTTACTGGGCAGCCATAATGTTTGATTGCCAACGATGGAAAAACGAGTTCAATCTGAAGAATTTCCTTCTTGGATATGAACAACCTCACCACTTTGTCCAGTTTGAGGTAAATACCTTCATAAGATTATTTATTTATTTATTATACCTAGAAACAATTACAATAGTAGTCATCGATTAAAATTTTAGATTTTTAGAAAATGGCATTAGTTCTTGCCCGATTTCATGTTAGGACCAGTGAAATGTGTATATTGTGTAGAAGGCCTAGGTACAATTTAAAAAAAAAAAATTATTGTTTCTTTATTTTAATATACAGAATATTATTTATACGAGTGTCATGACAGACGATGTCGCTCGGGAAACTGATAATTTAGGCACTTGTGTCGTAAACATCGTCTGTCATGGACACTCTTATAATATCCTCTATATAATATATTAATGATATAAAGTACATGTAGATTATTATTCGTGCACAGGAGAAAAACAGTAGATGTATATAAAATTTAACATACACATATATGCATACCTATACATACACATATAAACGACGCATACATAACTATTAGGGGCGTTGGAGCCGGGAAGGGGGGGGCGCAGTCCCCCAATAATTCTCATAAATTTATGTTTTTTTTTATTTATTGTTAAATTATTCACCAGCAAATTTTGATGTTCGGAAACGGCAGCAGCCCACCCCCCGCCCATATGAATTTCGTTCCAACGCCCCAGACTATGCATTATATATATATAAAAAAGTGCCTAGTATTTTAATTGTATTAATTTATTTTTTACTTCTTTTTATTATTATTATTATTTTATAACGGCAGAGTTCTGTCATCCTGAATCATTATTATGAGAGAGGGGTCCAGGTGGGAATTTCAAAAGGTCCGACAGCCCCATTGGCTACAATTTTTTATCCCCCCCTCCCCCACTATAAATTATAATTAGGTCATAACTAACTTTGGACCTCCACTTACGTGGCTTGGATTTTATATTGGAGGTGGGGGGGGGGGGGCATCCAATTTGTTAATGAATTCGTGAAATATTCGGTGGAAGATACAATCATTTCAAATTAACCCCCTTCTGCCTATAACTTTTATTTTCCCCTTTTACATTTGGTCGTGTACAATTTTGAACCTCATGCAATGCATGACTGTTTAACAACCCACCAACATAAACTCTTTAATATATTTTAGAACCCCTTCCTTCCAAAATGCCCATGCCACCACCCCGCTTATATTAACAAATAATTCATTCACCTCTTCGTGTATTTGTTTTGTGTGTTTTAGTGGGGATGGCCAAAGCTTTACTCGGTATGGCGAACGTTCTGGGCCATGTACCATCTGACATGGATTTTTGTGAGCGGGTTCATGAGTTGGCAGTGGGCGACGACAGAAGCCAATGAAATCAAGTGGTTCATTTACCTCACAGATTGGTCTTATTTTATGCTCACTATGGCAGCCATTTTGGATTTTCTGGCTGTCGTTTACATACAAGTGGCAAGAGCAGATATTGTTAAAGGTAACATATTTTATGAACGTGATCATATGACGAAATAAACAAACATGTCCCATTATCAAAAGATGCAATTTACAAAACTGGCTAAGACTGGCCCCGCGGAGTACATTTCAAAGTGGGGAGGGCACTGAAAAGTAGGTGACCAAAGGGAAGCAGCACTCTGACAGGAATACCCTCATACTTCGAAAATTCCGGATTTCGGGCACTTTATTTTGTCACCGAGCCTGAAAATATTTTTATTCAGCAATTTTTATTTGTTTTAGTGATTTTTTTAATGACTTGTACCCTAAAAATAGAGGGAGGGGGGCGCATGGCCCCCGGCTCCCTTCTCCGCCGTGGCAGTAAGATAAAAATCAAAGTATTCTTTAATTGTCATTGCTCCGCCTTGATCTTCCCCGAATATACTATATACATACAATTGTTTTCATGCAGGGGAGTCGACAGACATAACGTGGTATGAGAAGACTATGTGGGTGTTTTTCAACATTGGGAACTGTGGCAGTGTTACTACATCCATTCTGTACTGGGCGCTGCTGTACTCAGGTAAATTACATTGGACCATTCTACGAAAATGTAACACACGTAACATATTGAAATAGGAATCCCTGAGAAATGTTAGTTTTTAAATATTTTCCAAATTTATTACACACTCGGCATATTACAAATGTGTAACAAGAGCGCAAATACAAAATATAATGTTAATATAAAAACAAACAGTACAAATTAACAAAGAACACAAATAATGTAAATATGATAATTCGATACTAATGTTGGAATTTGTATTGGGTTCTACTAAAATGTTTTCTTGTAAATGATAGCACGTCTATCCGTGAACCTATTAAATACATCATGTTTTTCTTTGTTTTAAAGCTAAGACTACCATCACAGCTGTGGACATTGCAACGCATGCACTGAATTCTATTTACGTCTTCATCAATTTGATAGTGGCAGCAACTCCAGTTCGACTGTATCATATGACTCACTCCATTATCTACTGTGCCTCATTCGTCCTCTTTTCGGTAATATACCAGAAAGCTGGCGGCACTAATGGCACTGACAAACCATACATATATCCCGTCCTAGACTGGAACGCTGACCCTGGCACGGCCGCGATGTACTCGTGTTTAATAACACTAGTGGCAGTTCCAGTCATACACATCAGCATTTTTCTCATTTACATGTTACGGGTGGCCGTATTCAACGCTGTGCTAGACAGAGAACATAGAAGCTCTCAAACGGCAATACATTTGAAGGAGATTGACAATGCTTAAATAATAATTAATGTCTTTTAGCAGTTCCAGGTGTATATATAATTATAGTTCTGAAACAATATATTTGAAAACGACGGACATTAAATATATAAAAAAATATATATATTGTATTCTAGTTACTAGTAAATGATGATCAAGTTTCAAAGCATTTAGCTAAAATCCTGTATGTAAATCAATAGTTTTATTATTAGCTAACCAAAACTTTCAAGGAATGTAAGAACCTACTACAGAACTTCTAAACACAATTCAAAATAAGCTGTAGCCACACACTTTTAATGCAATTATTGAGAAATACGAGAAGAAATAGTTTGTCGCCATATAGAATTTTCCTTTTTGATAAGTAAAAAGAAAAATTATATTCGCTTTCCAAAGCACTAGGACCTGCTATGCAACGCAGTGCAATCATAAAGCTTTATGACAAAAGTACAGTCACGAAACTTGCCACATTACTGCTAAACTGCAATGGTGAGATGGAGATGTTATACCATCAAACGTACAACAGAATAAATGTTTGTTATTTATATATTTTTTATTTTTTGACGGGGAGGGTATACAAATTTTATCAATGTACTATATGTTCAGCAAAAAAATAAATAAATAAATAAAAATATATATATATTTTAATAAATAATACTAGACCACTTAATCTTCTCATACCCTAGTGTTATGTTGTTGCTTATATACAAGGTTGAAAATAAGTGTCCGATCACGGACATTGTTCTGTAAATATTTCTAATTTTAGAAGATTTGACAATCACAAAATTAATTCTATTGGTTACGTTTTTTTCAACATGAATGAGACAAGAAACTGTACAACCTATTTGAGTGAGCCTCTGTGGTCCAGTGGTAGAACATTGGACTGTCAAGCTGAAGACAGTTGTCCAGTGGTAGAACATTGGACTCTCAAGCTGAAGACAGTGGTCCAGTGGTAGGACATCAGACTCTCAAGCTGAAGACAGTGGTCCATTGGTAGGACATCGGACTGTCAAGCTGAAGACAGTGGTCCAAAACCCATTGATGGCTGCTTCACACTTGACTACGTGTCAATATTACCAACGTTTGACATCCAATAGCTGATGATTTATAAATCAATGTGCTTTAGTCGTGCCGTTAAAAAATAAAATAAAAGGGATCTATTTGACGATCCACCGTTCCTCAGATTTACGGATGGGACGTATGTACAATGAAATCAATTTTGAAAGCACCTACTATATGGGTTTTTTGTTTTGTTTTTCGTTTTGTTGCACTATACTTTAAAACAAATAAAAATAAATACACATAATTATTATTATTATTTATTATTAAGATTCAATAAAGTGACGGGAGATACATGTAAAACATTTCAATGTTGTCGGTAAGTTGCTTCAGTACAGCAAAATAGTCCTACCCAACGTGAAATACAGTCACATGGGCTACTCTTTCCAATTAGCACCAAGGGATCTTTAATAATTATACACTTTCCCGCATATAGGACAGCACATACCACACGGCCTTTGAGGAACCAATTGTGGACACTGGTCAAAACATGAATGTAATGTGATGTTTTGTTTCCTAGTAATAAGGGGAGATAATACCTATTTCCAATCACACTCAAAAATTAAGTGTAGCTCAGAACATTATTACATCGCAGGTAATTTCTACCAAATTTGACGATACAAGAAATAAAGAGCCTAGTAATGATTTATATTTAAAAAATCCTATTTAAAAAAAAAAGAAAAAAAAAAGGAATGAGTCTATCTATATTGGCCAGGCTACCAACCGACGCCTATTCACAGGTGCGATCCCACTACTGCTTGACACGGGGACTTCTGCCTGCTGCGTTTCCGCCCTGGGCCGATTCGTCCCTCCTTATACAACCTGGTTGCACTCGCCTCCGCGGGTGGAACCATATTGATGCCGAGCTTAGTGCGGACACCCGATCGACATAGAGCGCCAGAGAGCAGAACCCCTGACCTCAAGACATTCACCATTCCTAGCCTCCAAGTAGCTGGATTACAGGAGCACGCCACAACTCCCAGCGATGAAAACACTACATTTTTATATATTTATCCTCCATATGGTCGCTGTGTGAAAGCCTTTTTAAATAAATATTTTTTAATTACCTTTTATGTATTGGCTGCACAATGAATTGAAAATAAAAATCGATAGCAACCAATACTTTGTAAAAAAGGAAACAGAAAAAGGTCAAACAATGAATAAAAATATTGACTATTTTTAGTTCGGATAGTTCCGTCAATTGTATTGTCATTATTACGAAAATCGACGAAGAGTTACTGTTGGATTAGAAGAAGAGTTACCTCCCATATTTAGGACATATCTAATAACCGTAAAGGGACAAAAAGGTCTAAACAAAAACCGGTGTTGAGATTCTCTTGATACTAAATGTATACCAAATATTTAAATTATATAATATTATAAGGTATTATGACACAGCACCGAACTGGTGCTGTATATTAAGACAACCATCAAATATCAAAAGTTGAAAGTCATAAGGATTTGAAATAATTGGACAATGGAAAATTTAATCATAATGCCATTTTTTAAAAGATCATTAACATTTTTATTAACAAACTTTGATCTTTTAAGTACAAGTTGTCGAGATTTGTTTCACGATAAAAAAAATTATTAGTTTTTAAAAAAAGTATATATAGATTTTTTTTTTATTCCTACTTATTATTTGACTGCGTGGGTGTTATTTGGATTAAAAGCCAGTGGAAAAAAGAGAAGAATATAACACATGAAATACGCCTTACAGCGACAGAAGTATTCTTTTACACTAGAGCTATCTCAATATATTGAATACTAGTGTATGTGGAGCAGTGAAAGGTAAATGCCAATTTTTTTTAATGATGTATAAAATTAACAACAACTTAATACCCTGGTATTTATTTGTCTGTCCAAATCAGTGCCGACACAGCCGTTTAAATAAAATTAATATTGGGGGTGGGGGAGGACAAGACTAAATAAGGGCACAATTAGAAAGGCGCTAACAACGTAAAAATTGAAAATAATGTCGCCCAAAAAAAGGGCAGTACAGTGATAAGTGAAACACCTGGTATATATGGTTTGATATGGTTATATATGTACAATAAACAATTATAAACCATTTCTGCTCGTACTAAATTGAATACCAATTAATTTTCCCGTCAGGTATTTATAATTAAATTATGAAATTCTATAAAATTAAAATAAAATCATTAAAAAATGATAATAATTAAAATAATTATTAATAAATTTATAATAATAATAATCAAAATTAAAAAACAACTAAAGGTTGATAAATTATATGTCTAAAGTTATGTTAATCTGGTTACTAGAAAGAGAACGAATAGTACACTGTAAATTTCGTTTTAGTATCTGATCTTAACGGTCATACATGTTCACGTTTCATAGTAAATTAATCTATGGCTTTGGACATTAATGATCATTTTATTTTTTATAATCCTTAAATATTGGATGGTGGGGGAGAGCAAGACTAAATAAGGGCACCATTTGAAAGGCGCTAACAACGCAACAATTGAAAATAATGTTGCCCCCAAGAAAGGGCGGCGCAGAGATAAGTGAAACACTTACCTGGTATATATGGTTTGAGGAGCATGTACAATAAACAATTATCAACCATTTCTGCTCGTACTAAATAAAATGACAATTCATTTTCCTGTCAGGTATTTATAATTAAATTATAAAATTCTATAAAATTTAATTTAAAAAAAATATATAATCATTAAAAAATAAAAATAATTAAAAAAATAAATAATAAATTTATAATAATAATAATCAAAATTCAAAAACAACTAAAGGTTGATAAATTATATGTCTAAAATTATGTTATTCTGGTTACTAGAAAGAGAACAAATATTATACTGTAAACTTCGTCTTATTATCTGATCTTAACGGTCGTGCCTTTTCACGTTTCATATTAAATTAATCTATGGCTTTGGACATTAATGAACATTCTGAGCATTTTATTTTTTTATAATCCTTAATACACTGAAACGTGATTCCAATATTATCCTATCAATAATTTAAAACTATTCCATATATATATATATATATATATACTGGGGCGTAGCCAGAGAGAGAAAACCGCTGAGGCAAACCCAGACGCTGAGAGCTTGAACCATGTAGGTAATAAATATCAGTATCATAGGGAAAAAATTAAACAAATCTGCGGAAATTCCAGACGAGGCAAGCGCCTCATCTGCTATACGCTAGCTACGCCAAAGATATATGATAATTACGTTATGGTAAAGCTACTCAGAGATTATTGTTAAAAGCAAACGTTTCCAATTATCATGATAACGATGTATATATATCTCCATCTTCTTCCCTTTCTCTATCGCTCTTGCTCTTTGTCTGTCTGTCTGTCTCTTTCTATTTGTATCTACGTCTCTCTCTCTCTCTCTCTCTCTCTCTCTCTCTCTCTCTCCCTCTCTGTCTGTCTGTCTGTATACTGTATATGTGTGTATGGGCATCTCATTCACGTATTTTATCTGACATAGAAATGTTACGCAAACTTTAGTTTATTAAGTACTACATTGTTTATTGTTGCATGTATGGAAAGGCATTTATACTGACATTGCCTGTTAGCCGATTCATTACAACTGTCAATAATAAGTGTAGTTTAAAACATCTGTCTTATATAGATCTTCAGTTTTACATTAAAAGAAATTCCAGATACGAGCACCTTTTCCGTTATCTTTGGTCTTTCTCAGTTCTCTTTGGTCCTTCTCGGTAATTAGTCACAGCGCACTGGCTACCGGAAGTTTAAAGCTAAGAAACTCATTTTAAGCGTTGTTGGATACGACTTCATTTATGAAGAAATTTTTCAAAAACTTAACTAAAAAGTCCCCAGCAAAGGGACCACCTTCGGGTGGATCTCCGCAGCTGGGTGCACGGTCGAACGCGTCATCTTCTGTGTGCATTGGTTATGATATTAGAGAAAAAGATATAGGAAAACTTCACAAAGCTGCGTGGACGGGCGATCTTGCAAAAGTAAAACAGTTGGCGAAAAAAGACTCCAGCCCATTGGATAAAGAAAATAGGTATTATTTTCGTTTTTAAACAAAATCCTATATAATATATTACAAGATACGGTCAGTAATTTTCAAGGTTGGATCGAGAAGATTTATTGTGGGGTTGCCAGACCTTTGTTTCTGAAAAATCCAGGCGGGTGATAGATCACACGCCTGGAAATGCTTAGCCATTGGCGAGTGATAAATTGCATTCCTGAATGCACCTAGGCAAGTGAAAAATTACACTAATGCTAACCATGTTGTTTAATTAAATTTTGTCCATCTACGTCAGAAAACATCAGTTGTTATCGTATAACTATAAGTTCCACTATTAACAACTCTGCTATTTTATAAATTATACCGATACAACAAAATCACCCAGGCTGAGTTTTTCTGAATGTGTTGTTTAATGGAGCAAATGGAAATGATCGAAAATGACCAAATGGAAATGTAGCAGACTGACCAAATATCGTACGGCTACCCAATTAGCTTAGCAAAGAAGGGTACCAGTTATTTGTTTTTTCCTTTTGATATATCATAGATATGATGGGTTATGAAGTTAATATACTAGTACGTATGTTTGAAACATTTGTAGAAGACTTGAATTATTATGTAATGAGCTGACAACAGTAAGAAAGTACATATTATTATTTAGGTGCACAATTTCCAAGTGGTATGAGCACGGTTTATCACATCCGTAGATTGAAATTAAAGGTGCAATCAAACCCAGGCACCTTAAAAACTAAGGTCTGGGTTGGCTGTTACATTTGGTGCCCACAAAGGGACTTGGTGTGTCCTTAATGCAAGAAATTATTAATTAAAACCTAGTCAGAATCTGTTACAGCTCATCTTCCTCTGACCCACAGCTCTTTGACATAGTCTATTAAAATTGAATGAAATGCTTATTTTGATTTTTTTTCCATGACATTTTATGTTATCAGAAATTCAACTGATTACATAAAAATTGAAAAAACATTTTGTTTATTTTATTGGACTATTCTCTGACATAAACTCCTTTAACTACTGGCAGTAGCTAGTGTGAATTTCCCTTCTCAAACTGAGTCAGTTCAAATCCACTCAGCCCAATTTCTTGTTGACGGTTCATCCTTAATCCACAGTTCTGCCTACTGTTTTAACATACAGTGTAAACACAGTTTGAAGTATGAATTGGGGTTGAGTCAACCAACAACAAATTGGTTTTAAGTGGTTGTTGAGAATTTTCTGTTACATAATTTAGTATTTTCTGAAGGTGTTTGTTAAATTGATTCATGTTTTGTTTTTGTAAGAACACCTCTTCACCTGGCATGTGCCAAGGGAAATGCTGAAGTAGTCCAACTGCTGCTAGAATGGAAGGCCAAGTTGAACATCGGGGACAACCAAGCCAAGACTCCTCTGATGAAGGTTTGTCTTTCACACATTGATTATACTTCCATGTTTCAATTATTTGTCATCTGTTTTGAATATTACTTTATTTCCCATTAAAGGATCTTCAAAGTAAAATTAAAATAAGAGTTTTCTTTTGGTGTGTTTTTTACTTCTAACATTTGGTAGCCACAGGAAAGCCATCAGGAAATCATTTGAAGAAAATGAAGTGACTAAGCAGTTACATCATATTTCTGACAGTGCTTTAGCATTTTTTAAATGATGGAACAGAAGATTGCTTTGTTCTCACTGGAGTCATCAAAATCCATTCAGAAAACAAACTTGTCTTTTACAAATCATGTACATGTATATGATACTTGAAACAAAGCTTCATTTTAACATTTCTTGAGAAAAATACTAGATTGATAAGTTCTGATTGATTTTACTAAAATATTTGCTTAGCTTAATGTATGTTTTAATTTATTAAAAGTATGCATACTTTTCACACAAATCAAGGAAAGGCTCTGCAACTGAACAACCTCCCACTCTTTTATATACAAAATTAATGTCTTATTAAAACCCACTGTTTTTATCCAACTGAAATTCTAAAGCCTTGTACGAGTAACATACATTTTATGTAATTAGTTGATCATTAAATATTTAGGATCTACAGACTGAAGCATGTTGGGCTTTAATTAAACATCTGTGAACTATAGTTGTGTTATGAATCTCATTTGTATGCAGAACCTTAACTTGTGTTGTTTTCCCATAACGATTAATAATAGATGAAGATAGCATATGGTCTTTTGTCGGGATCTTAATTAAAATCAGTATGCATCATCATTGATATTCTTTAGTTAAAAAAAGAATCATTTTAATACTGACACTATAGTACATTGTTTAATCATCATCTATTAGTATTACTATTACTGGTATATAAAAAAACTTGCTACTGCCACAAAAGTTGCTTTTTTTTTTCTTTTAGTAAAAGTTTGTCTTTTAATTTTATATACTTTTTATAGCAAACATGTATCATAATGGGGGATAGGGGGTGGTCTATGATAACTTTATTTAATACCAGACTGAAAAAAGAAATTTTGGCAATGCCACTCAAAATTTTATGGTTAAAGATTTTCAGACCAAATATGGGTGGGTTATTTATTACTTAAAAATTACCAGAGTCAATATTTTTAGTTGTCATTGAGTTTCTTTATTTCTTTTTATGAATAACAAAGAAAGAACAATTATCAACCATTTTCTGTTCATACAGTGTACAAAGTTTGAGACAATCCCCCAAATTATATGGTAAAAATATAAAATTATTTTGATTTCAATCAAACATTTAGTTATTTATTGACACTGTAGGTCTTGATTCCTATTTTGAGTACACTATGTATGGATAGGAAAATAATGAATGACTCCAAATAAAGTTTGTTTAACAACCATTATGATTAATTTCAAATGTTTTTGATGATTCAGTAGACTAGTAAGGGTTCCTGCGGTCTTTAGAAACCTGGAAAAGTTTTGAAATTTGCCAAATACTTTTAAAGGGTCTTGAAAAGTTTAGAAATTTTTGTTAAAACTTAAAAGTCATAGAAAAGTTTAGAAATTTTGTTAAAACTTAAAAGTAATGGAAAAGTTTTGAAATTTCTGCATCAACCAAGATGTTATCGATCATGTTTATCAGAGTGCGAGCTATCACTTATAGTGATGCATTATGTCCCTGAAAACCATGTTTTTCACCATGGAAGGTCTTGATTTTTTTCTTCTCTAAAGAGTATAAACCCTGTCTTTTTATGCAGATAGAACATTCAGTTTTTCCATATTTCAGTTTTAGCTCATCGCAGTGTCAAAATGTATAGATGTGTGATACATCTATACATTTTTACAGATTTGTGTGCAAAAAGGTCATTAAACTTTTTTTAAATGTCATGGAAAAGTAATGGAAAAGTTTTAACATTTGATTCTTGGAAGTCTGCAGAAACCCTGACTTGTTCAGTTTCCTTTTATACTGTTACCAATACCAGTCCATGTTTTCACTGTCCCTCCAAATTTAAATGTCAAACTAATGAGATTAAATATATTACCAAAAATGACAAATAAAACAATAAATAAAAAAATATATTAAAATAATATGGTTTTATTTTATTCTTTGATAGTTATTGTCATTTTATACCTGTAAATTATATTTGTGCAGTAACTTTGCAATTTTATATTAGAGGAATATTAAATAATATAAAATTATGATGTACTGCTGTGAAACATCTTTGTTGGTTGAGTGTTTTGTGGAAAATGTTGTTTTGAAACTAGTAATGGTATAAAAAACATGTATAACAAATTAAGATTGCATTAAGTTGTTAATTAATTTTAAACTTTATTTAAGGCTGTGGAATGTGGACAAGAGGACTGTGTGGCGTGTTTGCTTTCAGAGCGACCTGATGTTGATGCCAAAGACATGGAAGGGAATACATGTTTACACATGGCTGTAAAAAATGGCAATGTAAACATAACTTCCATGTTGATCAAGAAGGGTATCGATTTGGATGTAAAAAACAAGGTATTTGTATTACAACATTAAAATAATAACATTTTGGACGTTTTTCATATTTCAGATCTTTGTTAAACTTTCAAATATCTATTCAGATAATAATTAAATTATATTGTACCTTATATTTATAGTCAGGAAGCTTAGAAAGAATTCATTAGCATCACTAGTACAAAAGTTTTGAGGTCTAGCAGACCTTAGTTTAAAAAAAATCCAGACGATTGATAAATCTCACACCTGAAAATGCCTAAAGCAGAAGTGAAATATAGCCAGTTTCGTAGTCATTATATTCAATATAGTATTATAAATTAATTAGTTTAACAATTTGTTTGAATAAAATTACTTAATCATGTTTTAAAACAAAATAAAATTATACATTAAAATTTAATGGCATTCAGTAGTTTTCAGAAGCATTAGGTAGTTTCTATACGCTATTGTGTATGCGATTTCGCTGGAGCCAGGCAAGGGTAGTCAGTCATTCACTATTCACTGTTTCACTTTTCGTTATGGTTCAGTGCGTCACATCGAATTGTACATACAAAGGATGTGGACAGTCATTCTTTCATTTTCCAAAGTGATTGTTTGATTAAGACAAAAGCCTGTGACCATTTGTGCTCTGCACATTTTGAATTTTATTTGTTTTGTGTACGATCCGGACGTTTTAAAATCTTTGAAGGAAAAAGAAGTTGTTCTGAAGAAACAACAAAGTTTTTAGAAAGACGCCGTTCCAACAATATTTTATTTTATTTGCCGTTGTACAAAACCCTTATACGCCGGTGGGTGGAGCAAAGGTTTCTAATGTTTATACTCCGTCTCGTGTCTGTAATTTTCAGAAATTCCACAACATGTCAGCGAAACCAGAGATTGGATATTCCTTGTTCTTTATTATTATTTATTTACTACATTCATTTTTGGTTTTTAAAAAATATGTTTAATTGCCATGTTTCAGACAGTTTTGTGTTACAAACATTTTCAGTTGAAAATTGTTTTATCAATATAATTTTGTTGCTGTTTTTTCAGGTTAACTTTCTTTCAATGGGGTGCAACTCAAAAAATATTTATTTTCGTGGAAAATCGATTTTACCCTGTGGACGTAATATCCGACTCACGCGATCTATTTGAATTTTTTATTTATTGATTTGTTTTTACTGTGTTCAATTTACTATTGAAAAAAACCTACTAATGTTTACAACCACACCAGTTTATTTCGTAGAAAAATAAAATGCATACCATTATCAAATGTTAATCTGTAAAACAATTCCACTGGAAACAAATAGAAGTCACTTCTGGAATCAGTAGTTTGTTTGTGTCATATGTTTCCTTATTTAGGCATGAACTAATACTGAAAATCATTGAATATAGTGATACAGTGCAAAATGATTACCGTTCAGATAATACTTTGTGTAAAAAAGGGTATCCTCTTTATTTTATTTTTTTGTTGGATAGTGTGGGTCTGTTTATTTAACAAAGGTAATGGTTCGTACATGTATGGCTAGACTACGTATAGGCTGTTTCACATTGGTACTTCCTCATACTCAATTTCTTCTTCATAAAACATGTTGACAGCGAGCTGTGCGCAATGAAAATGAATTGTTGAAGCCATTTCACTGTCAGTTCCTAGCGATGCCAACATATTCTTGGCTCATGTGACGTCACAGATCAGCCCATTTCTGGCGAGAGACGGGGAGATAACTTATGGTGGTTTTGAAAGCTTTTAACATACTGTTCATGGACGAAATTTAAACGTCTAAAACATAAAAAGGATAATTCAAAAACATTTTTTGTTTACCTCTTTTGTTTTAGTGGGTGTTTATAGATACTGTTTACGAAAACCCCACAGTCCAAAATAGTATTATATTTCACTTCTGCTTTAAAAGAGTGATAAATTGCACGTCTGAAAGCACTGTCAAATAATTCACCACGACTCACCAATTTTAAATAATTAATATTTTTTTAATTACTCCGTTTTAGGATTAATCAAATTTTAATGTGGGACTTTAATTCACAAATGTGTAAGAGGAATTAGATGTTTACTGTCCTGACTAAAATTTTATGTTTTTATTTACATTTAATATTATTGGTAAAATAATGTGGCCTAAGCAAATGTTAAATTTTAAAAGTCAGAGGGATAAAAAAGATTTGAAATTTCTGCATAACCATTGTGGCAGCAAGCTATAAAGTCTTCTGACTGTAAATGTTCTTTTTAAAATGATTTACATATGTACTAGAATCAGTTTTACAAATATTTTGATACAAAGATTTTATTTAAAACAAATTTTGAGTATGTAAATATAAATAACTAGCAGGCTAGCAGACAAACATTGGGCAATTGTTCATTGTGGATTCTATATATGGACTTTATTTTTGTTTGAGTCTGAGTTTTTTTATGTGATATTTTAGGAAAATCTGAGTCCCTTGCATATGGCTGTTAGTGAAAAACATGAAGAAGTTTGTCGTCTTTTGTTGAAAGAAGGTGCTACGGTTGACATAACTGATGCCAACAACCGGTTTGCTCATATTTTTACTTTCTTTAAATGTTTATGCTTTGTGGAATTGTTACAACTTGTGCAGTACATTTTGAGAGTGGTGTTAATAAATTAATGACAGCATCTGAAAGTTTTGTAAAATTTAACATTTTAATGACAATAAATTATATGATTGTCAAATAAAACAAATCGAAATAATACTTGTGCTCCATGTACAGAGTATAGACAGTGTTACATGTATGCAAAAATATGATTGAATTAATCAACTAAATAATATAGATTAATTTATTTTAAATAGAAATTATCAGGAGGGAAGACTAGTCCCTGGCTGTCTTATTACAAATATTATTTACTATGAGATATCATGATTGCAGTCAGAACATATTATCAGGGTTTTTTTCTGCACTGGGCTCTTTTACACATTCTTTAACTTCATACATCCCTAATTTTAGAAAAGAATGTAATGTAACTCATAAATTGGACTTTTTATTTCAGAACTCCATTCATGAAGGCATGTGAGGAGGGTACTGTCAATCTTGTTCGACTTTTTCTTTCATTCAGTGTGGACACCACTAAAACAGACAAGTCAGGTAAATTCTTAAACTCACCAACTCATGAACTGAAATGTTATCGTCACTAAAGAAAGTTGTCTTATTTGATATGAATTATACAGTGTTTTCTAAAATTGGTTTATAACACAAGAATTGTATTTTATTTAATCAGAGATTGAAATTTAAAAATCCCACTATTTTATCTGAGAAGTACTATTCCAAAATTGCATAGTATCATTTCACTTTACTTACACCTGTACTGCTTGCTTATCACTCAAGGACGAAGAGTATTGCATCACTGGGAACTTGCTGCACACATTAATCTTGTTTAAAGTTGTATCTGTACAGAAGACTCCATTCTTTGTTGTTGAGTAAGAATAAGTAATAGTTATACCCACACTTTACGAGGTGTATCAGTGAATATCCTACAGTTTTGATCGTTGGGCTTCACAACCAAAACTAAGCTATTCACCGATACTCCAAGTAAGTGTGGATATAATTTATTTATACGCCCACTTCCAGTCGTTATTAAATTAGACTATTACAAATTGCCTATAATATAACAGTAATAAGTTTTAAGTTGTATAAACACAAGGTTTTCAAACTGCAATCTTGATGATATGTACACGCGCATGTGTTTCAAGTGCACGTGCGAGATAGTATCATTAAGAAAGATCATACTGAAAATAATCGTTAAATTCCGTAATTTATGTTACTCTCTAAAGAAAGGATCGACTTGGAGTTTTAATCCACATTTTATCAACTCGTTTGATTAGCACAGTAGGATAAAGAGCTGGTTCACCATGTCGACTGACCTCAGTTCAAGTCTTCATAAGGCAAATTATTTTAGTTTGTCTTTGATTTCTATGTACATGTATTTCTATGTATTGTCATATTGATGTTATAGTAATATAATGTTAAGTATGCAGATTTAATGTCTGTATGTAATAGGTAGTGTAAGATATTTCTACATATGTAACTGAAAACTGTAGGTGTTTCGGTGAATATACCTACACTTTAAACAATGAGGACAGAAGTGGGGTATAATATAATGTTATTGTAGTTTTAATTTTAAATATATTTTTTTTTGGCAGGATGGACAGCAGATGATTTTGCTTTGATCAAGGGACATCATGCTTGCTCACAACTGATAGCAAACCATAATCAGAACCGTGCAAGTTCTTCAGGTACACCGAGACTTGGTTCCCTGCCTCCTAGCCTGTCTACCACCCCTAGGGACCCAGACTCTGCAGTTCTTGGAGCACCAGCTATGGATGCTGAAGGTATGAATAGATGTCATATTACTCAGGGAGGTAATATTTTTCATCAGAGTGAAAAGGACATTTTGACAATACCCATCAATTACTTTTTTCTTTAACACAAAAAATAGCTTAATTTAGTTCGATCAGTACTTTAGTTTGATACTTAAGTTGAATTCTCTTTATTAAGGAAAACAAAATCATAACATTAAATGGAACAACACTTATACTTAATTTCAACACTAAATCTCAGAAATATTTTATATTTAATTGATATGATTATATATTAAAGTATTATTAGATCAAAATGGAATCGCTAGAGAAAAGTGTATGGTCACTGCATTTTTGTTTTGCCATTTAGGACAGGTAGGGAAATATTTCTGAATGTGTGTTTAGTTTTTGTTTTGGTTCTTCACAAAATGTTAACAGTTATCTACACAATGTTTACCACTTTTATGTTTTCTCTGAACATGCAGAGGATGATTCCGGAGATGAAATCAGTAAGATGTCTGCAGCTGGTGCAGGAGTCAACGATGACTCATGGGGGGATGATACTGATATCAGTCTGGCTCAGGATGACAGAAAGAACAAGGTAGGATGAGTAAACTTCGTCTTCTTGTTTGTTTATTTCTCAGATGAGCGTCTATGGTGTGGATATATATTAACTTGCTCATTTATTGCGATTGAATCACCAGTATTTCTTCGGATCTGTACTTAGGTGTTCACTTGTTCATAGGCCAAAACACCTAATGTTTTGCTACCAATATGTGTGCCTGTATATATGTGAACACAAACTGTAACCAAAAGTGATACAACAATATTATTGAATATTAAGCCATAATTGTTCTCATTCTAAGCTACTTTGACATATTTTATACTTAGGCATCATGGAGTATAAGTTTGTCATCTTTTAACTTTGGTGTGAAGTTTGTGTTAACCTAAAAGTACACATTTTACTGGTAGGCACAAAGAAAGAAGGTTTTCTGTCAGTAATATGATTTTGTTATTATTAATTGCTGCATTATTAGGATGGTTCTGATGAGGGTGAAATTTTACCAGATGATGAGGTTTGTTGTACACATTGTGAAATGTTTTTCTTCAGGTCACTCTAAAACTTACGTGACTTTTGACATGTCACTGTTTAGTTGTATGAACTGTCTTGTTTCGTGTATTGTTATCAGTTTAATTAGCATGTGCATGCACACATCCATTTATTACAGATGTAATGTTTATCTGGGTTTATGTCTTGTTAATTGTCTTAGGTGTATCAAGTCATATTTTGCTACAGAACATTGTTTTGTTTATATGTCTTGTCATTTATTGGTATACCCTATTTTCTTGTTTATACAGGCCTGTAGGGATGACTTTGGGAGTTGGAGGGTGGGGGGTGCACTGACAGACCTGGTACAAACTTTTTATCAGATTTTGGTTACAGTGGCAAACTACGGCCTTGTTATGTAGTTATTTTTGTCCTTTCTTAATGAAAAAGTGAGCCATTTAATTGACTCTGTGTCCATCATATATTATTCTGACCAACTGAATAAATTAATGGAATTATTTTGTTTTCAAATATACCTTTTGTAATTATTTTGCAACTTGGGTGTTAAAAGTACCATAAGACTAAATACTATTAGAGTTATGTCCCTTCACCTTGGATCATAGTTCTCCAAATTATTGTTATTGTGTCAAAAAAAAGAAGAGATAATGTAAACAAAAAATTAAACAAATTTGTTTAGTGACTAAAAATGCAATAATAAGTATATTCAAAACAATTTTTATGCATTTTCTTCCTCATTTTATGTCTGGTATAATTTGTTATATTACATTTTTGGTTAGTTGGTTTTGGTATATTTTTGTTTTGTCATGCACACTTAAGCCCAAATGTTTTACAACTGTTTATCGTGAAGAATTTTTAAAATGTTATAAAGCTTAAGCTTAAATATTTTTTTGATCGTTCTCTGTTTTGTAGTTGTTACAATCATGAATTTAGTTTTATTCTCATTTATAGAAGCATTATTATTTTAACACCTCCAAAAAATTCAATGCTTTCCATATTTTCTTTAACCTGATTTTGAATTACAGCCAAGGAATATTACATAAAATAAGATATTTTCAGTGCTTAAATTATACTAATAATTATACTGAGTGATCAGGCAATCAATTTTGATTTCAAAACCCATATTAAAATATGTTGTGTGAACAGTGACAATACTTTAATAAGTAAATAAAAATGGATAACGCAAAGCTAGACCTGAGCATAATCAGCAGGAAAATGTATCATTTGCAAAAATTTTAGAGATTGGTTATGTTCTCGTAATAATAAAAGAATGAATTATAAGGTTTTGTGTGATTAAATATTGAACCAATTTTTTACACAAAATGTTCTTTCTAACATTATTTAATATTTTGGCATTTATGTAAGAATGTAAGACCATTTGAACTAAATACAGTATAAATAACTGTAAGTAAATGACAATCACATATAAGGCAAAATGTGGCATTATTTAAGTGATGTCTCCTATATTTATTAAATAAGGTTTAAGCCATGTTGTTAAAACAGTGTTAAATCGTTGTGTTCTACTGATAGATTAAAGACTTGGTGCAGATTTGACTGGTTATGAAGTGTATGACAGTTGGTGAATTCTGTTTGATTGCAGCACACGGGAGGTTTGCCTCGTATTGACCTGTCTAAACTGGTGAAAAACATGCCAGATAGTGATGGTGAGTGCTTCAGTTTTCTTTACAGTAAATTATTTAAAGTTTAGCAGATAGTGATGGTGAGTGATTTATTTTTCCTTATAGTAAATTATTTAAAGTTTAGCAGATAGTGATGGTGAGTGCTATAGTTTTCCGTATAGTAAATTATTTAACGTATACCAGATAGTGATGGTGAGTGCTTCAGTTTTCCTTGTAGTAAATTATTTAAATTATTCCAGATAGTAATGGTGAGTGATTTAGTTTCCTTATAGTAAATTATTTAAAGGTTACCAGATAGTGATAGTGAGTGATTTAGTTTTCCTTATAGTTATAGTAAATCATTTAAAGTATACCAGATAGTGATGGTGAGTGGTTTAGTTTTACTTATAGTCATAGTAAATTATTGAAAGTATACCAGATAGTGATGGTCAGTGGTTTAGTTTTCCTTATAGTAAATTATTTAAAGTATACCAGATAGTGATGGTGAGTGCTTTAGTTTTCCTTGTAGTAAATTATTTAAAGTATACCAGATAGTGATGGTGAGTGCTTTAGTTTCCTTATAGTAAATTATTTAAAGTATACCAGATAGTGATGGTGAGTGCTTTAGTTTTCCTTATAGTAAATTATTTAAAGTATACCAGATAGTGATGGTGAGTGCTTTAGTTTTCCTTGTAGTAAA
>JAULBS010077671.1:0-19841 GCA_032355785.1 Symmetromphalus regularis
CTTGTAATTGCTGCGTTGGCCTGTACTTGCGCTTAGGGTTTTACAAGAAAAATGTTCATTGCCCGAAAATTAGGGGGAGACGTGCGCCGGGTGCGCCCCCCTATGGAACCGCGCCTGGTCCAGCCCCACTGGTGGTGTGGTTACTCCGAATGAATCATGTCTGGTAGGTACTGGGATCAAATATCAGTCGATGCATGGCATTTTTAATATCTAAATTTGGCAGAGTGTATGCTCTCCTGTCTGTAGTAAAACATAAAAATTACTTATTGCTAATCGTAAAGAGTAGCCTATGTAGCAGAGTAGGATTCCTCTGAAGACCACGAGTCCAAAAACATGATTGACACCTAATACCTGCTAAATAAACAGTGTGCTGGGCTGTCGTTAAGCATTCCTTTCCTTTTCCTAGTCATTGGTTAACGAACCATTCACGTGGAGCTTGCCGCAGAATTTTTCATTCTCTGCATGACTTTTTTGCCAGAGATTAACTTTATAAACTTTAATTTGTTTTATCAAAGTGTATTTTTTCTTATTATTAAAAATAAAGTATATTTTACACAAGAGGCGCGGATGCAGGAATTCTGAAAGGGATGTCCAAATGGGGGTCCAAAAGTGATAAGTGAATAGAAATGGGACAAAAATGGTTAATTTTCACTTTCTTCCACTCGGAAAATGGAAAGAAAAAAAAAATCGAGAAAAGGGCTGGGGGTGGGAGGTGTCCAGGATCCGCTACTGCATTAAAATTGCCGTGGAAAATTCTTGACTCCACAGCATTTATTTTACCGTGGACATTTTCTTAATTGCCTACAACGTACTCAATGTAAATATTGTCCCCAAAAAGGGCACAGTAGGAGGGGGAAGCAAATGTCCTCCGGCTGCACCGGCCCTATTTTTGGTGTGCTGGTATGTTGTTTTCAATCATACAATCTATCTATTGCATAATAATTTATTATCATCAATCAGCAGATAACATTTACATTTAGGTACATGTCCGTTTGAGTGCATATATATATGACTTTACATGTCGGAGGTCAATTTAAAAAAAAATCACGTTCACTTTTAAAAATATACAGAGTTATTTTAGACAGTCTGCAATAGGAAGAATTTTATACCCAAGTTGTTTGAATAAGTATAGAATCAACAGGTCAGTGTTTCGTTCACTAATATCAATACTGAAAATTTGTAGATCTGCTATAGTTGGCAATTTGGGTATCTTTTCAAAATTCGTCCATCTCATATTTGTAATATCAACAGTCTTCACAAAAACGTTATAATTTCTCTCTGCTATTAATTTTGTCAACAGTGTTTCGGCTATGCCATCCCCAACAAGAATATTTTGAAGTAAACCCCTTGCTTGCGAGAATCTGTTTTCAATGGCAACCAGCATATTCCTTAACTGGAAGTAGTGCCTATCATTTGTTTCGTTAATCCAAGGTGGGTAAATATTGTACACATATGCCCCGACATCTAGAACGTCAAATATTGAGTCACGTCTTTCTGGATAAGATAAAACAAAGTCATGTGGAAGAAACACAGCGAAGGGTAGCTTACTTGGAAACATCTTTCTGAGTTCAGTTAGAAGATTTAATGAAGCATTCAAGGAACGTGACAACTTTGACGCATACAGGAATATAGGATGATATCCTTTTGTGGATATACCACATTCGTTTACTATCGTCTTCCTTAAAGATGGATTCTTTGAAGGATTTTGTTTTAAGAAATCCGAGTACGTTCCGTTGAATTCATCCCAGAGTAACACCTCTTGAGACCGTGCACTGAACATCTTCTTCTCAAACTCCACAACATCCTCTTGATTCGTGGTCGTGTAGAACTGATCAATCCATTCTAGAGTTCCAACTTCCATTATCCTTGCAACAATGGCTTTTTCTACTTCAGGGTCAGCATCTAACTTGATGATAATGTGTTCATCTGGATGTGTTGATTCTTTCAGCCACGAGCTGACATCAAAAGTGGGGACTGTCACATCCGTGGTAATGTTGCTTCCCAATTTTCTCATTTCTACTGTCATCGTTCCATTAGAAGCAGCACATGCAAGAGGTGCAAACAAATAATGATTTGAAAATTGCTTGTAGAGTGGAGAAAATGAGTCATCACTAATGAATGAATAGATGACAAATTCGTGGGAATTGGGGTATGTATCAATAAACAGCTTCACAGACTTTGGAAGAGTTCCGCCACAGTTTATAAATATTAACCTTGGAATGTAATCTCTGAACTGAATACTAATATCCTTTTTGATACTTAATCCTGGTCTTCCATGAGACTCCAAATTATTCCGTACTTGTCTTTCGGCGATGGGTCTGTTCATAACTGAATTACGAGGAATTTCAATCCGAGTTCTTGACGATAAACCTGAGTGTATGAAATGACCACAGACTAATCCAGATATGAAAAGTATTCCCAAACAAAGAAGACGTTTCCATTGACCTAATCCACTCACAGTTAGTATGTTGCTGAAGGATATTTGGCGGGAGAGTGAACCATGTCTTTTACCGTCCATTCCTGTTGCCATCTGTTATTCGTGAGCTGTTGTAATCCTAATACGTGTGTACATGCATTTCTATAGATAAGGGTCACCTAGAGAACATATGGTGTTATCTATGTTGTGAACTTCTGAAGGCCATGACGGAGTAGTACTGCAGTATACTGTTACATTACATACACTATTTGTACGTATTCAGCGTATGGAGTTGGGGAATCATTTCGATTCCATCAACATCTCATTATTCATTTTTTTAAAGAAACTATTTTTAATAAGAAATTTATTTTGCATCTGTGGTATTTTCAGTAGATTTTTTTTACAATAAATTGTATATTATATCAGGCTTCAGGAGTGTGTGTGTGTGTGTGTGTGTGTGTGTGTGTGTGTGTGTGTGAGTGTGTGTGTGTGTGTGTGTGTGTGGCACTGACGGATCGGGTACAAACTCTATATCAGATTTGGCAAACATTTAAGTGTGAAAAAAGGATCACAAATGCCATCTGCCATACTCCCGATTCCTACGGGCATGTATATATAATGTTTAACTATATTGTATATTGTTTCATGTATTAATTTAGCTCTTTACACTGATTTTAACCATGGTATAATGGCCTCCAATAGCCGATGCATTTTTTGTGCTAGCGGGTCGTCAATCAATCAATGAATCCAATGAATCAGTCAATGTATTCAACGTATCTAAACAATGATATGTGTTATTCAATTAATCCTTTTCAATTACTACAGTTATGTATGCATTTATATTTGTTAAATTTTATATGTATGTTTTCCAACTGTCTATGCACTTTATGTGATTCATATATAAAGGAAATAAAGAATGGAATTGATGTCTATTTTCCTGTAGAACACATTCAATTGTAATTTTATACTTTAAATGGGAGACGAGGCACAATTTAAGACATTTGGGCTGCTAAAATAGTCTTAGGTCCATTTGTGTAAAGAATCAGATACGATACTCCTTAATCCAGGCATACTTTTCTCCATATGTACCAGCCCTCCCCCTCTCCACAAACACTAAGCGTAAATACAGAGCAGCACGTTCTACACACGATCTCTTACTAACATCTTGAAGCAGGTGTGGGGGTAGTATCAGATCCATTTTACTCATTTAAATTGGTAATCATTAAAATGTCTTTTGAAATCTAAACAAATATACATCTTGTTTTTTTAAGCGTACGAAAGTAGACGTAGGGAGGAAGCGGGCCTGGTAATTTGTATTCTCAATACCAATAAGAAAACTTTAAGAATGATTAACGACCTTAATACTGACGTATGTACGTGGGAACAGGTGTAAGAGACCATAGTTTGTTCAACAAAAGGCATACAGATTACTTTATTTTATATTCGAAACAATTGATATATAGCATTTTCCACAGCTATTCCAAACTAGTTAGGCTATCGCTTTCAGTTAAAATTTAGTTTTCATATACTTTTATATAATTGTGACCCATGCGTTAACATTCCACCTACACACAAGACAATCCTAGATATGTCCTATTGTGTGAAATACAAACACGTACGTTTGCAGTATGTTTATAGACCTTAACAAAAGTTAAACTCCACCTTTTCTCTAAGTTCTTTATAACGGAATCATGTGTAGTAAATATATTATATTGTGAACTGCTGCCAAATCAAATGTTTATAAGTGCGTATATTTGATCCACAATGATAAATATACTGAAGACTTAAGAGTGAAATAATTTTAAAAAAGGAAAAAAAGCAAATAAAATAATCAAAAAATTATATTCTTTTTTCTCTTAACACCACCACTAAAGCTCATTGAATGTCAAAACATTGTAATTCTAACACGTATACTTCCAAGAAAACCCACTACTTTTTTTTCATTAGCAGCAATTGATCACACATATGTAAAAGCATATACTATAGCCTTTTCTATCCCTGTCATAGGGGGTACAGGATGGGTCGAGAATAAACACAATTAGAGAATAAGTCCACCAGCGAGATTTGACCCTATGACCAAAGCACCTCACGGTAACACTTAACTGGCTGAGATAGATCCTGGCCAAAGAAAGGTGTGTTTTTTGGTTTGTTTAACAACACTAGAGAAAATTGATCTATTAATCATTGGCTATTGGCTGACAAATATTTGGTAATTTTGACACTTAGTCAAGTGTGAGTTACCCTCTAATAGGTTTTGAAAAACTGTCGTCAACACGAGAGTCCGATGTCCTACTGGTGGACCAATGAAGCTCACCCCCATAAAATCACAAAGACACACTTCATTAACATGCAGAAATAGTAATTCTGAAAGCACCTCATGTTTCCCAACAAACAACAAAATATTACATTTGATTGATACGTTTATTACAGACAAAACAAAATATGTGTATATATATTTGTAATTAATGTAAAGCTGGTGCTGTAGCATGTAAAATGCCAAAAATAATAAAGTGTTATGTAAAAACATTTGCAGTCTTAATCTGGATGATGTCTGCTATGGATTCATTTGAATTGGTAATTTGTAAAGAAATATTCATCTATGGATGAACAACAATAGCTAACATGGAGATAATAAACATGTATATTTAATGTATATATACGAACACACATACATAATTTATGTTAAACAGCTGATTCATCTTAATTACTTTTATAACAGCATATTCCTGTTATCTGAATAAAATTATGCTGCATAGAACCATTTCTAAGCAAATATATACAGACTTTCTTTTAAATCAATATGCTTTTTTTAAAAATAATGTTTGGTCAATTGCATAAGTAAATGTAAAAAATCACATTTTTTGATCTTCTAAATACCCTAAACCATAACATATTTACCAATCACAAAATGACCATGACCAAATACTACATTAGCACCTGTTATTGTGTTCAAGTTACTTTGATCGTGCAAGAATAGTAACATGTTTTAAATCAACATTTCTGAGAGGAATAAATTAAATATATGGGCAACATGTATTTGCAATTAAGATGTTTCTACTGTATTAACAGGTTATTAAGTTAAATGAATATATGTATTAAAAAACTCAATTCTCACAAGGCTAATACAAGTTGGTAATGTATTACAAATACAGTCAAACCAGCTTATATAGCCACCTGTATTTCACCCAAATCAGCTATTTTTGTACAATATAACCTGTATTAAGTAGTCACCAGAATTAAGATGACATTTTCTATTATTTCCATCAGGTGGCTGCTTAAGACAGGTGGACCATAGATTTAATTTTCAGATTATTTCTGCACTCCCAGACTAGTTAATAGAGGTAATGACGGTTATACTTAATACTGATTTCACCCTTACTGTAATAACATCAGTGCTGGATTTACCTATAGGCTTGGCAGGCTGAAACCTAAGGGCTCAAAATTTAGGGGGTATCCTGCCAAGATGTATAATATTTTTAACTGTCACTAGCAATGTCTAATTTAGGCATAGACCATAGCTAAACAAGTTATAACAGAGGCCTCACAAAATGTCAAGTTATCTTTTTTTGTTTTTACTTTTAAAAGTTTTATGTTGTTTTTGTGTGTACTGTAGGTGTTAACAAAGGATCTCCAATCTTTATATAGTTTAGGGCCTCACCAAGTCTATATCCAGCACTGAATACATCTTAAATAATTTTTAATCTTTTTTCTAAAATACTGAGACATGATTATGAGATTAAATTCCTCCTGTAAACAAAACTATTACACGTTAAAGCTGCAGTATCATGTGTTTTGAAAGTATAATTGTATAATGTCTGTTACGTGTATGCACACTAAACATCTAAAAAATCATTAGATTAATAATTTAATTAAAAATTAGTAATAATTTCACAGACAAATACTTTGACAGGTATCTTACAAAGAAACATTAAACTTTTATATACACACAAATCAGGACATTAGTGGTCTATTAAGAACAACTCATTTTAACTTAATATTAAAAAAACATGGTAATTAATGGCTTGGGATGGCAAAGACCCATCACAACATGGTTTCACACCATAATTTTTTTATTTTTTCAATTGATTCAATATTATATTCTTGTTGAGTTAATGATTCAAAATATTTTGCTGGATCAATTATTTTCCATTGTTTATCACAGATTAATGTAAAAATAATGGAACATGCCAGATATAAATATGGTACTGCATCTTTAAGATGACCTACAATCAATAAACGTATTCCACTGAAATCATAATACTAGACAGTATTTCCTACACTACACATATATCTTCCTAATACATAAGAAATCATTAACTTTTCACAAGATCATTGAAATTATAAGTTTGTAAGGGTGGGTGTTTTTTATAGGGAGATGGGGTGGGTGTTTTTTGAGGGAGACAGGGGGTGGGTGTTTTCTGAGGGAGACAGGGGGTGGGTGTTTTTTAGATGGAGACTGGGTGGGTGTTTTTTGAGGGAGACAGGGGTGGGTGTTTTTTATAGGGAGAAAGGGTGGGTGTTTTTTGAGGGAGACGGGTGGGAGTTTTTATAAGGAGACAGGGGGTGGGTAATGATATATTTTCTGGATACACTGACATATAAATTCATAAAAGTGAAATAAAAATAAATATTTGTTTTTAAGAGGTTTTTCTTTACCTCTTAACATTGTGTAACTGAAGAATAAAATTTAAAAGCCAATCTATAATAAAAAAAAAAACACCATCATTTATTATAATGAATGATAATTATATTTGTTCTTCTCTTTCTTGCCATTGCCATTATTTACACATAAAAATTATTTTAAATGATTGAGAATCTCCTCTTTCAAGCAAACAAATTGTAAATGAGTGAAAAACATTTAAGTGTGATATATTCATATGTGATATGATTGTCACATACATTCCTAAAACATTTAATAAAAATCACATATAACTGAAGCCCAGCACTCTGGTAAACAATATAGTAATGTCCGAGTATATGGGTATACAGAGAGTAGTGACACACGGGATGAGTCGAAATGTCGCGGAATTGCCCTCTTATAAATCCGGCTCTGGGTCATTTGGGTTTAGGGTATCCATTTATTAAAGATTTAAAGAAAAATTATTTAATTTTTTATTATGACGTTTGATACTTTATTTCTGCATCCACTAATTGACAAGTGAACACAAAACTCATTTCTTTTTGTTACCTGTACTTGTCATGGGCCTTTTCAAATTGAAATGTCATAATGTCATTGGCGAATCCATATTGAAATTGTCAAAAGTGTTTGAAGATTGGTGAATTTTTTGGCGAATACAAATGGAACCCAGGGCTAGCCAAGGAATTGCTGAGATGGTCCCTTTATTTGCAACTAATTTTGAGACCCAGAACAGGATGTTGCAAGATAGCGCCAAACCATGCTGGTCTGATTCCGGCTTCATTCCGACATTGTCCCACCATCTAAAAACAGCAACAGGAGGTGCATGTTTGGGGTTAGGGCTAAAAGCACTATCCTCTGGAACAAAGTTCCTAGCTGGGAATAAACAATTCTTTGCAATGCCAGTCATGGAAGTAGCAAGTGATCTCATTGTTGTTTACAAGGCTGCCTTTTGAATTAGCCTGAATTCATCACCGGAAATAAGACGGCCATACAAACAAAATGTGCTATCAGTATTGCATATACGGTGGCCTTATGAACAAGTCACATCTTCCATTTTTTAAATATATACAAAGTGTATTTAATTAGCATTTGTATTCACTAATAATTTTTAGTAATAATATAAACTTCTGAACATATTATTAAACTATCTGAATGCCCATTTACTCAGATATTTATACATCGTATGAATGAGTAGTCCTTCGGCTCCATGTCTAATATCATCAAGAATCATCGGCAAAAGTTATAATTATGATTAAAACTTGCCATTTATACAAAAATAAATCGATGTAACACAGAAAAACATTAAAGTAAACAAGTATGACCTGCACAATTCATGTTTATTTTACACAGAAGCAAACAAACATATAATAAACAAGTATTGCTGTTACAACATCTAGTGAATGACCTAATGGCAAGTATAGAGACATTTAAAACATGAAAAAAATACTGATGCATAACACTGAGAATGTGCAGATAATGAAGTTCTGGTTTTCATGTTGATTGATAATTAAACTAGCTTTAATTAATATAATTAGTTAATTAAATCATTACAATATGTCATCCAATATGGATCTAATTAAAAAAACAAGGGTATTCAATTAATTGGTAAGTAAGAAAACATTACCTTCTTACTTAGCGTAGAAATAAGACATAGATAAGAGCACCGAGAATAATCACAGCTGCCAAATAAATCAGGGAACATGTCAGTTTTATTTCGTCATTTTATCATTTATCTAAATTAAAAATAATAATAGTTTTAAAAGGTGATATTAAAAACAAAATCTCTTGTTAATTATAATATGTATTGATAGTATTTAATAAATAAAACTATGTACATGTTGTTTTCCCCCCATGTTAATTATTGCACTTATTAATAATGCTCAAGAATTATACCACATAGATCGCATAAAAGTTTTACACATTATAATAAATTGATCCAATAAATACCATGTATATGGAAAACAACAGCAATCTATTTCAGATCTGAATAAGTTACATCTAAAGTGATAATCATTAACAATGTCACTTACGACCTTTTAAATATTCGCCCGATGATTTATGTTAGTTTATTGCGTATTGTTATCACTTAAAACATTTCCACGTACCAGCAGTATGAAAAAGAGTTTAAATATGTATCACTGCAAACTCGTTTGTTCCGTTAGTGTACAAATATCCTAATATTACCATTACTGAACGATTACTGAGGATTTTCTCTCTCCAAGCATCGAGCTATAGTGTTTAGTTGAATGTTACTCGTTCCTTCATAAATTGTACCTGAAAACAATAAGCAAATATTAAAACAGAATTTCTAATCTTCTTAATTACTATAATATACTTGAAATAACTGTTCATGCAAAATCAAAGATAAACAAAATCATTTAGGAAAAAAATTTCTTGTTTGTCGAATAGAATTTAAATGGAAATACTTTTGTCCTAAACACATCCTCCTTCTCACCACCTATCCAATTTACTGTTAATTTTAATGGATAATAAAAACAGCCTATTTGAAAAATAATTCACATTAGCCCCTATCCAAACCACTCCCTCTTCCTTCAAACCCCACCCCCCCCACCCTCAAACCACAGCAGTACATTTTCTTTGGCCAAAGTTAAAAACATGATTTTGTCAACAAAAACAATCCTATATTTCCATAAATATTAAACATTCAATTGCAAAAGAATGGTAAATAAATTTCTAAATAAAAATATCAATAAAACCTGACCATCTGTCTTAAAATGTTATAAATTTAAATTAACGTTACTGATTTACACACAGAATAATAATATGGCCACACATTGTTCTTACCTATTTTGCAATCTCTATAATACTTTTCAACAGGATAGTCCGTGGTGAATCCAACACCTCCAAGAAACTCAACACACTTTGATGTAACTACTTGTGCAACCTTCAAAAATAAAAATATTATACAAATATAAAAAAAAACCATATAAACAATACATTTACTTCCATTTAAAAGTGTTTTTTCCCCATAGATTTTGAAAACATGAGACTAAATTTGTCTTTTTTCTTTTTAAAAGTAAGTAATTTAGTTACATAATAGCTTGACACTAAATAAATTTACGGATCAACATAATACTTCTGACACCATGTATTTAGCCATAGCTTTTTTAACTGAATGTTATTCAATGATTGTGACTACCATATTATACATAGGTGCTTCCAGAAAATTTTGAAAAACTCAAAAGGCATGATTCCACAGGATGGGGAACAGAGTGCATTGAGAACTTTGATCATAAATCAGACTTCGAAAATTTTCAAAAACCGGCAGCACAAGTACCAGGCATTATCTAAAACTGCAATTCTGACACAAAAGCACCCATGAATATAGAACAGACCAAACGGATACCTCTGATGCCATGTATTTAGCCATAGCAGCTTCCTTAACACACGGCAGTCCTGCTTCCTTGCGTCGAGCTGCGTTGTACACCATCAATCTAGCTGCCTCAATCTGAGTTGCTAGGTAGGCCACCTGATGTTGGATTGCCTGTACAAGAAAGAAGACCCTTCCATACAGTAAATTTGTTTTTTTATTACTGAAAGCTTTTGTGTTACGATCTATCAAATAAGTAGAATTGAACATAACCAATTAGTAAGTATGAAAATGTTTTATAACTGCAATATCTCTTTCCTATATTATAATATCTTTTACAAACGCATAATAAAAATACAACTGCAGTTTTATTAAAATTTCAAATCTTGCCACCATTTCTGAACATGAATCGAGTGACAGTGGGATGCTTCAAGTCGAAAAATGCTGGCACTCCAACAAACACATTTGTGTGCGATCTAAATAAGATGGAACAGTTGACTGAAACAGAATAATGGCTTGTCAAGCACACATAAAATAATTATGAAAGGCAAAAAGGTTTCAATAACAAAACATACATGGTGTATGATAATTGTTTCCAATGTCTTGGCTTTATTCAGTATGTTTTGTTAAGAATGAGGGGTCTGAATACTTCAGCACATTATTGGACAGGGCCAGTGCGGGATTTGCCCACACCCTCAATGATCTGCAGCATCCTTTTTTTTTTTTTTATTAAAATGACTGCATCGGTACTGTTGGATACAGTAAAACAAAATCCCAGCAATTTTTTTCACTTTTGCAATTATTTAAAAAAATGTTTCACCCCAACCAACCTCACAAAAAAAAAAAAAAAACAACACTAACAACCCCTCCCCCCCCCCCCCCAAACAAGGCAATTATAAAACGTAAAATTGGATACCCCACTTACAAAATCCATGTTACACAAGTGTGTCAGACTTACAGAGAAGTGCCACAATGTTGCTCATAATAGGTACAGGTTATTCAAGGAATGACCATATTGGAGTAAGGTGAAACATGGTAGTAATGAATATTTATTGATTGGTGGTGTAAATAATATTTAAGCAAACCTGAAAATCCCATATTCTCTTATTGAATTGCTTTCTCTCTCTGATGTAATCAAATGCATGCTGCAGACATCCTTCTGACAAACCAATCATCTGAAGAGAAACAAATCATGTCATACAAAAAATATCCAAACGTATATAACAATGCTTCAAGTTTCAGACAGGATACAAAGAATTCAAATATAAAGGTAAATAACTCTGGCGATACTGATACAAAATTTAGGTCATCTAGATAAAAGTTTTATGTTGTTAATTAGTTCATAAAACTGAAAATATAAGGTATGGCAGAAATGCCCGATGGTTTTAATTTATTTTTTGAAATATGAGAAACATATTTGTTGATCATATTAATAAGAAGATTTAACTCCCATATTTTTTTCAGATCATTTATAAATTGTATGTAAATAAAAGAACTATTATTTCATGTTATTTAATAAACATTATACAAATTTTTCTTTTTGTTTTAAATTTGTCAAAAATATCAAATATCTATTTGCACTTTGGCTTCAACTGTAACATTATATTTGAAGAATAAAACTACTTACTTGAGATCCAATTCCAATTCTGCCTTCATTTAGAATTCCTATTGCTAGCTTATACCCTTCTCCAACAGGTCCTAGTACATTCGATTCAGGAATCTACAAATAGATACATTGTACAAAACATCCATCCAGTATTATTAACATCTATCACATCTTAATACTCTTCAAAAAAAGAAATATTTTCAAGAAAATGTTAATTATTCAAATAAATTTTGCAATTATAACATTCAAATTTTTTTAATTATTATTATTTTTTTTTAATGTTAAAGAATCTGGCATCATATTACTGGGGCACCACTAAATTGATTTTCTGGATCCACCACTACATAGACAAGCTGCTAAAGTATCTGTAATGCACAAATTAAATGTTACTGGGTTAAGATCTGGTGATTTGGAAGGACATGAGAAAACCTGTTCTTTGATATACATGCTGTGTTTCAATTGTGTAGATGATGCTAATGCAAACCTGTGCTAATGCTAGTTCTTTATATAAACAATTTCTAAGAAAGTAAAAGAAACAAATCTGTTCAACTTACAAAGTTATTCCTTAAAATAATAGTGTAACTGAAAATGTTACATTCATAAAGAATACTAAATGTTGTTATGTGTGCTACCATATATATTACAATGATTGAAAATACACAAATTGTTTATATATGGCAGAAAAGGAACACCATTTAGTATTTTATTTATTACCCACCTATTACAAAAAGATGTAATATTTGTTGCAAAATCCATAAATTCAAGCACTGCTTTCAGGTGGGTAATAATTACAGATAACATTTATAAAGACGTTTTGTAATACCTTGACATTATCAAAATGTAGAGCGCATGTTCCAGAAGCCCTCAGTCCGAGTTTATCTTCTTTCTTACCGATACTGAATCCTTCCATACCTCGCTCAACAATGAAGCAGGTTATACCCCTGTAACCCTGAAAATATGTAGCACTTAAACAATAATCTCAAATGAACCAGCAGTAGAAAACAGAAACAAGAATACTGTATAACAACGTACTAAGAATAAACCAGTTTTAAACAGCCAATAAGGAGTAAAAAGTGACATGTTAAGAGGTGGCTGCTTAATACTGGTAATTTTGTAATAAATTAGCTGATTTTGGAGAAAATAAAAGAGGCTCTTTAAGACAAATACCTGCTTGAAACAGGTAATGTTTTTATAAATTAGCTGATTTTGGAGAAAAAAAGTGGTCCTTTAAGACAAGTAGCTACTTAAAAGAGGTAATGGTTTAATAAATTAGCTGATTTTGGAAAAAATAAATGTGGCCCTTTAAGACAAGTATCTGCTTAAAAAAGGTAATAAATTAGCTGATTTTGAAGAAATTAAATGTGACTCTTTAAGACAAGTGCCTGGTTAACACCGGTAACTGCAGGAACCAGGGAAAATATTAACGTCATGAAATATTAGCATTTTGAATGGTCTCGCCAACATTTCCTGATTTACAATAAACAGATGAACTAACTTGACTACAATATATAGTATTTATATTTTATTATTCTAACATAACATACAGCTTTTGAAGAAAAACTAAAAATTTTCATTTCATTTTGAAATGACTATAAATTTTCCAAAATCAGAGCGTTGGACATCAAGTAAAATATCAGAAATAAAACCCTGGTGTACATCAGACGTGGGAGATAACTGAACTTAAACTTTCATCAACCTAAAAAAAAAATTGAATTCTAAAGAAATTAGGGGAGCGGGATCTGCCTGTGAACCAGTCGGTCTTCTGATCGATCCTACTCAGTGGACCCATTTGCTGTTTGGGCTATTTTCCGTTCCAACCAGTGGTCCACAACTGGTTTATCAAAGACTGGTATGTGATGTCCTGTCTGTGGGATGGTGCATATAAAAGATCTCTTACAGCTTACTGGAAGGTGTAGCCTATGTGGCAGCAGCGGGTTTCCTGTAAAGGCATATGTCAGAATGACCATAAGATTTACGTCCAATAGCCGATGATAAGATAAAAATCAATGTGCTCTAGAGGCGTTGTTAAATAAAACAAACTTTACTTTTACTTTTTACTAAAGAAATTAACTCACTGCAGTGGGTTTAGAATTGGCAAACACAAGAAATATATCAGCCAAGTCTGAGTTTGATATCCAGATCTTATTGCCATTCATAATGTAGTGGTCTCCTTCTTTAACTGCGGCCGTCTTCAGTGCGAAGGCATCAGATCCCGACTCGGCCTCCGACAGTGCAAAACAGCTGATCTGAAAAGAAATTTTGATAAATAATTATAGTGGGTGAATATTTAACCTTAGAAATGATTTTAACTATAAAAATTAGTTTTATAAATCATTAAAGAGAAAATATCGTTATTAAATAGCAACAATCACTTAAGAGGAATGTTGGTTTAACAAAACTACAGTATATTATTTAATCAACAACTATAAATTGTCACAAATATCATAACTGAAACATATGAAACAAAAAAAATCTGCTGCAAGATTTCCCATAAATCTTAAAATTAAATGTCCAAAATTAACTGTAATGTGAGAGCCAACATGCTTGTCTAAATACAAGTTTTGAAACAATCCAAAACATATTTCAAGAATTCAAATGGGTTGACTGTCACTTCTCAGTTAAAGCAATGCAGCAAGAATATTTTATATGATGGTCCAGAACAATACATAGCAATTACAAATCCATAAAATCCATTTGGGGAGAGGGGGGTGCCCTAAAATTAACAATAATAATATTTTTTTTTAAATAAAAACATTATAATAGTAATTTTTTTTTAAATCACCAATTTTAAGAGGCCAGAGAGCCTGAGGCCCCCTTAAATCCGCCACGGCATAGCCTCTGAAAAACTCCGAACAATGGTTGGAATGAAAAACAAAAACTAGTCTACAATTACTTTTCTCAAATTGAACACAAATATTCATATAATTTCTCAACAGTAACTATAAAAAGATAGATAGTTTCTGCTTTGCTAATGGTTATTTTATAACAAATATCATAATTTTTCAATAGCAATGATAAAAAGATAGTTTCTGCTTTGCTAATGGTTATTTTATAACAAATATCATTATAATTTTTCAATAGTAATGATAAAAAGATAGTTTCTGCTTTACTAATGGTTATTTTATAACAAATATCATTATAATTTTTCAATAGTAACTATAAAAAGATGGATTGTTACCACTTTTTTAATGGTTATTTATTACAAATATGCTTATGTCTGAACTGTAACAATAAATATCCATATGTGAACTACTGTAGCCATAAAAAAATATTGATAGTTCCTGGTTTGGTAATAGTTATTTCATAACAAACATCCTTCTAATCTCTAGCAATATCTATAAAAAGATGAACAGTTCCTGGTTTGGTAATAGTTATTTCATAACAAATATCCGGCTAATCTCTAGCAATATCTATAAAAAGATGAACAGTTCCTGGTTTGGTAATAGTTATTTCATAACAAATATCCTTCTAATCTCTAGCAATATCTATAAAAAGATGAACAGTTCCTGGTTTGGCAATAGTTATTTCATAACAAACATCCTTCTAATCTCTAGCAATATCTATAAAAATATGAACAGTTCCTGGTTTGGTAATAGCTATTTTATAACAAACATTCTTCTTATCTCTAGCAATATCTATAAAAATATGAACAGTTCCTGGTTTGGTAATAGCTATTTTATAACAAACATCCTTCTAATCTCTAGCAATATCTATAAAAATATGAACAGTTCTTGGTTTGGTAATAGTTATTTTATAACAAATATCCTTATAATGTCTCAATAGTAATCAGAAAAAATCCTTATGTCTGTAAATATAAAAAATTGTTAGTTCCTGGTTTGGTAATAATTATTTTATAACAAAATATCCTTATAAAGTCTAACAATAACATTAAAAAGATGGACAATTCCTGCATTGGTAATGAGTATTTTATAACAAATATCAGTTTATTTAACTCTTAGTATTAACACCGGTAAAAAATCTCATACTGTGTTTGTTGCAAGTTGAGGTAGATATTTATCTTTTTGTTCCTGAGTGCCATACTTCATAATAAGAGCATTGTTCAGTGTATTTTGAATGTCCACGCATATAGCGATTGCTGGATCAACTCTAGCAATTTCTTCAATGACCAAGTTGCACATCATAAACGATGCATTAGCGCCTCCATATTCTGCATCAATTTCAACTCCAAACAACTGAAATTAATTAATAAATAATAAAAAATGAACATGTATATTATTATAAATATTTAAAGTATCTACAAAAAGTAGCATTTACAAAACTGATATTTAATAAATGTTACCAAAAGCATCGATTTTTTCTAAATAAATGAATAAGACTGTGACTCAACTATCAATTTGTAAGAATTGACATTTATGGTAAAATATTACAGTATATATTTCTAAATATTTATAATAATGAAAAATATTTTATACAACTCACCCCATTTTCAAACAGAGCATCGACCACAGACTGGTCAAATCTTCCCTCAGACTCCATCTTCCTCACAAGAGGCTGAATCTTTTCTGAAGCTACTCTAGCCACTAAACAAAGAAACATAATTAATTAATTAATGAAAGAAAAAAATATTAAAAAGAAAAATAATTATATTAAAAAAAAATTCTGTTCAGAATGTTCTGCCAAAAAAGAGTTGAGCTGATAAGATATCACAATTGAATGCGAGAGGTTACAAAGAAGAAAGAAGCAGTCTCAACATAATCATAAAAACTCATGGTTAGATCCGGCCATCAAGTAGAAGACATCTAACATTCAATAACAGTATATTAAATGCTCAACCTTTTAAACTGAAGATAAGGTATCAGTAGCAGACATACAGGGGGGTTTATGGGGTTTAGACCCCCTTTTGTTTTTCTAAGAAATGATTTTTTACATTGTGAATAAAAAAAATAGGAAATGAGCAGAAACGGAGGTTACACCTCTTTATTACTAAACTTACATATTTAGGTTCACCCACATAATTTAAATAGTTTTTAAGACTGATTTTACAGAGGATAATTTAAATTTTGTATGATATCTTCTTTAAAACTGATTTTACATTGAGGATAATTTAAAGTTTGTATGCTATATTCTTTAAAACTGCTTTAACATAGAGGATAATTTAAATTTTGTATGCTATCTTCTTAAAGACATTAACAATGCACTGATAAAAGATTACCAGTTTCCTTCATCATTCGCTCGTCCTCTGTAAGGATGTCCAGTGGAGCATGTTTGAACAAATCATCACTTGTAGACAATGCAGCTCGCTGAGTGGAGAATGCTCTACGAAGGCTCGTCTTTCCACCAATATTCCGCACATGTCTTGAGCACCACTGTCGAAACCCTGGTGACCACAAAGCCTGAAATTACAAATACAATTCTTATTTATTATTTCTTTATTTTACCCCACCTTCACAATGGATTTTTTTAAAAACTAGCCCCTGTTGCTAGATATTTAAGCTATCGGATTCATGGCTGGTAGGTACTGGGATCGAATCTGAATAACACAAAGGTCTGTTATGATACAACCTGTATCAACCCACAACATTTAACAAAAAAAGAGATGAAAGATTGGCACCGGCATGATGGCATCCCTCAACTCATAAAAGGTATTATGAAATGATAACTCTAGTATAACAACGAGTGGACTGCAGTTAAAGGAGAGTCTTCCAAATTTTTCACAAAGAAAATGGGTGAGTAGTATAATAAAATAACATTCATGGTTAGAATATGGGTTTAATATAGTAAGGGGGTTTAGGACATTGTCAGTGTTAGGATTTGGGTCAGGATTACTTTTTTGTTTGATTATAGATGAAAGAAATTTAAAAATCTTTCCAAGATGGAAATTTTACCAGTCACTTAACAACAAAATACATTAATGATGAAATCAAAATCAAGAGGTTGCTATGGATATTGAAAAAGGTAAAGTAAAACTAATAACAACTGTCAAGGTTTCATTCAAGATATTTATGACGATAAATTATTCAAAAAGTCTGCAAAGACTGAGCCACTGGTATGTGACATGCGGACATTGTGACAACACATGCAGATCAAACTACATTTTGCTAAACCAGAGTACATTTACCTAAAAAGCTACTATTACTTAAAAACAAAGCATCTAGTCAAACGTTATCTGAAAAAATAATGATTTACAATTAGTGTACGCAATTTATCAACATAGACTCAGTTGACTAATCGCACCATATCTATTATCTGCATCCGACATGAATCAGTAAATGGAATAGAGAAAACGTTGCGTCAAAGTAAGCATCTTGATATCCTGTCCTCATAAAAGAAATTTATTTTTTAATTACTACAACAATTTTGTATTGCATGTCATGATCATAAATTACAAACCGAGGAAAAAGATCGAGAAAGTCGACAAACTGACAAGGACGCAGCCATTCTTCTGTTTTCCAACGTATTTTCCTCTTTACTCAGGAGCATTATATATTATTAGAAGTTGTGGGTGAGTACTACTTAGGTATCATTGGAACTAGTCCGAGTTTCTGACGTTAGACAGCTATTTACTGACAGCAAACATCAGTAATTAACAACTGTCTAATGTCAGAAACTCGGACTACATTGGACCAAATAAAATCCCATTGACAACCATAGTAACATTTCTTAATAAAAGTGAGTTCTAAGCAACGTTTCAAACCACTGAGCCAATATACATATTAGGCGGGTCAATTTATGCACAAATACACTAACACCCCTAAAAAATTCTAACAAAAAGGTTTCTCAGTGTTTTTGTAATCTATGGGATGTATTCAATGACAGAAAAAAAGTCTACCTAAATCTGACCCCCGGAAAGGGGTTAAAACTGGGTCAAATCCAAGATGGCCGCAAATGACTCTAAAACGAAGGAAAATGGCATAGGTTTGTTATGATTCGGTGTAGAACAGTTGTTTTATGTCTACACAAAGGTTTTAAGTGTCATGGAATTCACTGGTACATACATATCAGTAGTGGATCAAGAGGGCGGTCCAGACCCCGCCCCCACTTTCTCGTACATAAAAAAAAAAACTTTTTCCAAGACCAAGGCTAGAAAGGGTCCACATGCACCCACCTCCCCACAACTCTATTGCACTGTGTTTTTAGCAAGCGCTAAGATGTCCTTAACACGAAATCAAGTGGTAAGAGTAAAAAATCTGGAATCTACTACCCATATTTTGCAAATATTGGAAGGTACCCTAAAAACGTTACTACCCAAAAATATGCTTGCTCACTATTCTCTTCACCATAATGCCAACAGATGGTTTTGAGACAAGTATTGTATACCAAATGAAAGTTTATGATCTGCTGGTTATTATGGTATATAGTAATATAGAATTGGTGCAAATAATCTATGACTAAATCATCATTAAAGAACACCCGATTTCTTATTTCGGTAGCTCATAAAACACCTCAATTTTTATGATATTTTCTTTTTGACATGAACACATCAACTGTAAGTTATATATTTATTAGCTCCTTTTATTGTGCATTATCACAGCTTTCGTTTGACACCAAAATCACCTACCTAGTGTTAAAAGTTAACGAAATATCATATTTTGAACAGTACCAGTTACATCAAATGTGATGCATGATATTTTACTGACATAGTCCATGGGCCAAACCGAGTCTCATGCACACACACTCTATAATCCTTCATGAATGGTAGGATTTTGTTCCATTTGTTAAAGATAACTATTTTGTAGCAAATTAGTCATCATCTAATCTTCATTTTTTGTGGTGGAGTAGGGATATACCAATGGCTATATCTGTCACTAAAATCATGATTTTGGTCAATTATAAGATAAATATTTATTAATTGACTTTTACTTAATTAATCTATACCACAAATGGTACA
>JAULBS010077681.1:0-19841 GCA_032355785.1 Symmetromphalus regularis
GAAAATAAAGTATCACACCACACTTTTTTTTAAAGGTTAACTGTGGTTATAACAGCATGGCGACATATGTCGCCTTCTGTGTCCTGAAGGTTAATAATAATAATAGTTACTTTTACAGAAGTAAAACACTTTTACAGAGTTTTAACACTTATGATGGCCCATTGTGGAGCATGTGCTTTATTTAAAAAAAAATTGTTTTGTTTGAAGACCCATCCTATAGTTGTGCACTGTTGTTAGAAATAAATGCTTCATATTATTAATGCGAATAACACGGACTAGCATTTTTTGCATTAATATCATGATCGCATTAATTTCAAGATCTGCAGTGAAAAGAGAATTATGTATTACTATTATTTTGGGTGCAGTAAGACTATGCATTTGACTCACTGGACTACACATTTCAGCTGTCCCAAGTATACATGGCTTCCGATGGGGGTAAACAGGTCTGTATTTATAACCTGTTTTCATAACCTCTATTAGGAACAAAAATAAAAAATATGTTGTCAACAAAAATTTTATAATTAGCATTTATTTATTGGTTTTAATTTTTCAAAGACATTTAAAAAAAGATAAGAGAAAAACTTTGTTGTTTTTCACAGACTTTGTTATTAACTTAAATAAAATTCATAGGGATTAATCTTTTACAATTTGACCATTTCAACTAAAATTGCAAAAGAGTCCAGTTTCAAACTTTTCAACAATTACATAAAAAGGGACATCATTTTTAGGTACAGATTCCAAATTCCATACATGCATTCTATAATCCAAAATGCATAGTTGACAAAAGATTACATGTAGGAGTTTCACGTGCATGTGTGTAATCCACCCATTCACATAGAAAGTGACTTTTGTAAAGTATTTATTATGATTACCTACGTAAAATACACTTGGATTAATGCTGAATTGTTAATACATTGTCATTATAGCAAGATGAAAGCTCTCAGCGACATGAAGATATTTTACAACAAATCAGAGAGAAGGCATTTGAAATGACAGTTTTACGTCACTCAACAGAGGACCACAATGATGCTCCTCAGCTGACTCCTTACGATGTACAGAAGTTGTGTACAGTCTGCAACTACCTTGTGAGTACACATTTAGTTTGCTTTTCTGCTTTTATAAAAAGGCTGATTGCAGCAGGTTCGACTTTACATGTTAAGAGTTTGTTACCATTAATATATGATATTATATTAAATCCAGATTCATTGAATTCAGTAGTAAATTATTATTTTTATTTTCATTGCATTTTAGATTCCATCTGAAGTCTACTTGTTGAGTCACTTGAGAGGAAAGAAACATCAGCAGCACTTGAAAGATAGCAACTCTGGGAAAGTCATGTCTAATAAGGAAATTGTAAGTACAGAATAAAATTCAGTCACGTCTACATAACGACAAATGGTATTGGTTGAAAATGATTGAAAGATAGCAACTCTGGGAAAGTCACATTTAACAAGGAAATAGTAAATACAGAATAGAATTGAGTCACTTGTACATAACGACAAATGGTATTGGTTGAAAATAATTGAAAGATAGCAACTCTGGGAAAGTCACGTTTAACAAGGAATCAGTAAATAGTGAATAGAATTGAGTCACTTTTACATAATGACAAATGGTATTGTTGAAAATGGCAAAACCTGGATTTTGTCTAATTAGTGAAATAGTGTTGCAGACTTGTTCATTATGGGGGTAATTGGCATACCATTAATCATAACTTTAAACTGCACCATCATGATAAACAAAAATAAATAAATAAGTACATTAAATATGCTAGAATTTCTGTATTTTATCAGTTTTTTGGTTTAGAAATTTATTTTTACTTAATTTATCTTTTCTCTGATGTTTGTTAAAACATTACCATGCATCCTGAGTAAATGTTTAATGAAAACTGTGTTATATGAAAATACTTCTTGTTACCTAGGAAACGTTCAACCTTAAGCACATTGTTGATGCACCAGACAACAGCAATCATCCAAAGATCGTGACAGTTAAAGAACGACAGAAAGCTCTAAAGAAGCGCTGGAAGAAACTCCGACAACGAATGACATCCAGGTTTGTATAGACCTCTCTGTTCTTGGAGATGAATGTAGAAAAACAACGAGGGATGTTTGTCTAATTATACCTTTTTTAATCAGAGGCTGTTAGGTGTCAATATACACCACATATGATTCACTGTGTGAAAAAAAACCCACTGTTGCCACATAAGTTACTCTTCTGATTAACGAGTCCTTCATTTTCCACTGAGGACAGCATACTCCACAACCTTTATTACATCAGTCATTGGAAATAACAAATACTGCTATTGGCCTACGAATCGGGTTAGATCCAAAAGTAAAGTTTGTTTTATTTAACGACTACTAGAGAACACTCATCTGATTTTTTTTATCTTATCATCGGCTAATGGACGTCAATCATATGGTAATTCTGACATATTTTTTAGAGGAAACCCACTGCCACTACATAGGCTACTCTTTCCGATAAGCAGCAAGGGGTCTTTAAATGCACTGTACAACACAGAACAGAACATACCACAGCCTTTCATGAACCAGTTGTGGACCACTGGGTGGAACGGAAAATAACCCAAACTGCAAATTGGGTTACTTCCAATGACCATTCACACTTAAGAATGAGGATTGTCCTCTGAGGTGTGTCTTATTCCTAAAACAATGGAATGCAGAGAAACACTTGCCTATGTGATTAAAATTTAGCTATGATGATTATCTTTTGAAAACACTTGGCTAAATTATTTTGTTCGCACCAGACTGTCATTATATTCCCTTCCTAAATTTACTGCCACCCATTAACGGTTTGTCTAAAATTGTGCTGTAACATTTGACCAACTGTCTAGTCAAGCACTCTCTCTAAACAAGCATATTTATTTTGGCAGACAGGGATATTTTTTTTAAAGAGAGAATTGTAAATAATAATTTTAATAGTTAAAAGATAAAGAAATGGTACAACAATCAATTTATAAATAAATAAAAGTGAAGTATAAAGCACAAAAAATCTACGATGGTTTGGATTGTCAGAGAAATCCAAAAATCATCTGAACCACACAAGCGATGGAAAAAGAAGGATGAAAGTAGCATGTGTCTGGAAGAGGTAACCTGTATATTATTGAAGATTTTTTTCAACTATTCAACTGTTGGTATGTTCATTGCAAATAGGTTATAGGTCAGACTAAGTATACAATAAAAGAGAGAACACTCAAAGTTTTATCCAATTTGATAGTATAAAGACTATTACCTGTATGGTGTTTGTTTCAGGGGTTTGGAGTACGAAGGATCACTAGCCAACAAGCAACAAACAACAGAGTCTGACCATAAAGCCAAGTAAGTTGCACTTCACCACTGTGTTCCGTGTATCTGCTTGAACAGTAGTCTCTTATGTTGGAATACACAGGTTGCTCCAGCTGGGAATATTAATCATGTTACAAAATTAACATTGGAATGTTTCATATGTGGGATTGTTAGTGTCTGCAGGTTATTATGTTCATAGGGTAGTTAAAAATTACAAAAACTATACTAAGACTGGCTTTGCTTCCAGCTAAACCATATGTAAAAACCAAATGGAGCTGGTTGTAAAATATACTAATATGGTATTCTTTAGGGATTAAATGTTACAATTAGTATAAAATGTTGTAAACAATGTGTAATTTAAACTATCATAAAGCTTTATTAGCTGAAAGTACATGCATTTACAATGACTAAAAATGTTTTATCAGTGCCTCAAAACATTTTATGTAAATTTATAATAACAAAATATATCGCTGCTTTAGAACCAAAAGAGTGCAAGTTGGGGTAGCAGATAATAAATGGAGAAAAGGGCCAAAAGTGGTTTCTCACCTATACACAAGTTTTATGTGGAATATCTTTTGATTTCAAGATAAATGTGGGCTAGCTTCAGAAATCTACACACACCCTTTGTGCACAAGATGCAGCTCACTTAGGTGCATTCGGTGATACCAGTAAATGCCAAACCCAGACTTACACCCTTTTGGTTCTGAAGCAGCGATATACATGTGTGAAACTGATGAATGTTTGTTTTTTGAAACTATAAATATAACTATCTGTAATTATTATTATTATAGTCAACTTTTTCTTTTTAGACTTCAGAAAATTGTGAAGGACTTGAGCAAGTACCTTCAGAGTCAGGACACAGGTCCTTGGCCTCAAAACCGAGTGTCTGCTCTGGATCGAGCAGTGGTGGAACTCAACAGAATACTGGAGAAAAAGGTGATATATCGTTATATGTTTTTAAAGATTGTTATTTATTTTATTGTTATTGTTATTTGTAAGCCTTGGTGGTCCAGCGATAGGACTTCGTACTCTCAAGCTGAAGATTGTGGTTACACCACTCAGTCATAGAGTTAGATTGAGATGAAATAGTGTTAAATTCTCAATTGGCAACCAAAAGTTGTAGTAACTTTTAATGTAAAAAAGCAGATGGTATCATCAACTAAGTTATGGTTAATATATGTATTTGTAAATAATAATATTTAAAACAAAAAGCCTTTGTCGTAAAACCTTCCACTTCTATAAAAACAACACAAAAATTTAAAAGATTATTTGGCTAAAAGTTGACTTTTCGTCTACATATTTCAGACTTTTTCAAGAGTATTCATAGATATATTTGATGCAAATCAAAACTTTTTTTTTTTTTTTCTGTCATAAAAGAGTTGAGTGGCTAGTTATTATTTCTTTATTTTACAGGTTAGCACTGATCAAGTAAGCTTCCGAATACTTGGTGGGTTGACTAGTTTAAGTCGAATCCTTCAAACAGTTGATAAATCCACATCTGTTCTGCCTCCAGTCATACCAACAAAGTGAGTTAATAACTTTTTTTTTTATATCTGAGCCATTTTCTCAACAAAAAAAACCCACCTAAAAATAAAAGAAAGTTATAATCGCCATTTTAAAATAAAGCAGAATTTTATTAATTGCAAGTGTTAAATCTCGTTATAGATTTTTAGGTAAACATTTATTAATGATATTTTGTTATAGGAACCGACCATAATTTTGTGATAATTCAGTGCATATCAGTTATTACATTCCTCGTATTTCAAACATGATAAATGTAGAATGAACTTCAGTTTTATGATTCTAGTATCTTTGAATAAGTTCTTTTTTCTTCTCAGTTAACTGATGTTGAAAATAAGACATCATATCTAATTCAGACAAAAAATAGGTTATTTTAAAGACAGGTAGTGATTTCTGCATAAATGTCTTTCATATGTATGTTATGAGGTTGCAATAAAATGATCTCTGTGCATGGCATCTTTGATTGATTACTCATTTTTAAACTTGATCCACGTAACAGATGTTTGATTTGATAACAGTGTAAGAGACTTGCTAAGGTTTACCTGCTACACAATTATCAGATATCTAAACATCACCAAATAAACATGTTACCAAATATATGAACGTGATATTTGTTTTCAAGAGTTGAGTTTTAAATTTCAGATCGCTGAGTCATGCCTGTGATGTGTACCGCTTGGCATGTAAGGCAAACTTTGAGAACTGTCACTATATGTTGTTCAGCAACAAGCTCGGCCAGGTTGCAGATCATCTTATTCATCAGCTGTTTGTACGTACCACTTCTCTGCTCACTATTATCATCTAACTCTGTCATCAGGTCATGCAAATCTGTTAAAGACAACTCTTTATAACACACATCATAACATTTCTTAACTGGTCTCTTGGTGGCACAGTGGTTAAGCTATCAGTCTCATGGCTGCTAGGGTCAAATCTCAAGTCGAGGCATTGGATTTTTAATCTTGAGTGAATGCTCAGCAAGGCTAGGTGTAGGGTAGATGTAAGCCACTTACACTGACCAGATATCCAAAACCGGTTAATCAAAGACTGTGGTATGTACTCTCCTGTCTGGGAAAATGAATATAAAAGATCATGCTAATTAGCAGTAGCTGGTTTCCTCTAAAGACCATGTGTCACAAAATGCCATAGTCAGACCTAATAGCTACTGAATAAACAATGTGCTGGGGTATCGTTAAACAACCAATCCTTTCCTATAACATTTTTTCTATTTATAAGATAAAAATCAAGATAAAAGTGTATATATAATGTTTTACAAGTAGTGAAATAATGGGGGCACTCTCACAACCTGGAGCAAACACTAAAGATAATTCTTTAACATTCAATCCTATATTTAAAATAATTTGTTGATAAAACATGCAATTTATACATGTACTAGATTTTCTTTGACATTTATTGTAGTTGTTGATCCCTGACCAGATGACCAATAGCACAGAGATGAAGCTGTCATATGACCCTCTTGCTGCGAGCCTGATGCAGGTGATAACTTGCGTATTGACCTGTCTCGCCAAGAACAACCCGACCCTACATTCCAGCGAGGCATCCTTGGAGCGTATGAGCAGTAGTGGTGATGCTTTTGCTAGCCGAGGCAATGATTTCATCAGGTGAGCATGACTTGTTTTATATCAGTAACATCCAGTACTATTAGTATGGTGCCAGAATGTAGCTCAAAGGTAGAGCCTCCTTCTGAAATTTCATCAGATAAAAATGACTGTTTTGGTGTCAGTAACATCCTGTAGCGTGGGATATAGTTCAGAGAAGATGACTGTAAAAAATGAAATAATGCATCCTTAAATTAATGCCAATGACAGTTGTCAGACTAAAATGCAACATGAAATTAATGTGAGTGGCCTTCCTTTGGTATAGCAGTTTCCGTACTACACAAGTTTGTGCAGAAATCAGAAAAAAACAAGTCCACAAACTTGATTGAGAACACTTAGATGTTTCAGAAATGATCAAATGTTAATTTCCTAATGAAAAAAAAATGAACACATAACAGCCAGCTATCATCACTCATGGTTGACAGTTTACCCGACTAGTGGTTGAGTAAATATTTTTAATCAGACTTTTATTACATACTCATGCCGGAAGTTTTATCTTGTGTTGTTTTTAATAGTTTTTAACAAATTAGGATGAGCGATTATCATAAACTGGTATTTAAATCTCATATTATTAATGCAAATGACATTTAATTACATTTTTTACAATGATATCATGATCGCATTAATTTCAAGATCGACAGTAATTCAATTCAATTCAGTTTTATTTGACAAAGTGTCTAAGGACTAAAATCAACAAATATGTGACAATAATAATAATAATAATTGAAAATTAAGTAAAATACATCTGCTCTGAAATCAACTTATTGATGCTAACTTTACGTTTTCTTTGTTTTATGTGAAATATTTTTTTTGGTGCAGTTTTTGGTACAATGAAATGCCTCATATTATGAGATCCAGTTATTGGAAATTCCAGTAAAAGTAACATCTGATGGCAAAAGTTTGAGATCATCAGTTCGACAGTACATACTGACATTTTAGATTATTCTAACACTGCAGTTGAAAAGACATGGCCTCACAACATAATAAAATATCTTGAATTAAAGATATGTTTTTGATAATGATTTCGTGTTTATAAAGTTTTAAAAGAGAGCTTTTTAACAAAAATCCTTGAAAGACTGAGTTACTGGGTTTTTTTTTCTTTTTTTTTTCCACAATCATTTTGTCCATTCCTGAAAGAAGGGTTGTTTGTTTGTTTAATGCCATCCCAGCATACTTTTTATTCAGGTATCAAAATGAGGTATTTTACCACTCATGGTCTTTAGAGGAAACCAGCTAATAATTCATATGCTATTATTTCCATTTAGCAGCAAGGGATCTTTTATATGTATATTCCACAAGATAGCACATACAATGTCCCTTGATAAACTAGGTGTGGTGTACATCTACCCATTGAGCTTTACCAGTTGTAGCTGGTATCAAAATTGAAAATTCTATGTCTCAACTGAGATTTGATTCCAGTACCTACCAGCTGTGAATCCAACACCATAACCACAACACCACCCAGGACCTGTGAGGTGTTGAAGAAATAAAAGGAACTTGTTTTGACCCTGAATATGTTTACTGTTATGTTATAGTTCCATCCTAGAAACTGGTATTTAATTTTACAGTTAAATTAAGTTGGCTGCTGTACACAATATAATAACATCTCTTCAAAAAGACAATTTTTTTTAATATATATATATAAAGAGTTGAAACATTATTCCATCAATTTGTTATTTCCCATTACTATTAAGCTTATTGATGAGTTACCACCATTTCTGTTACCTTTATTTACAGTGGAGTAATACTGATTTTACTGCCAGTATACTTGTATGATAAAATATGGTACATTTACATAGCCAGTAGTCAACATGTTAATCTGTGAGATAGTTGTATTTGACTTGCTCATCAACTGAATTATGTTAATATCATAGATACTTGTATTTAACTTGTTCATCAACTGAATTATGTTAATATCCCAGATACTTGTATTAACTTGCTCATCAACTGAATTATGTTAATATCCCAAATACTTGTACTTACCTTGCTCAACTGAATTATGTTAATATCCTAAATATTTGTATTAACTTGTTCATCAACTGAATTATGTTACTATATCAGATACTTGTATTTAACTTGCTCATCAATTGAATTATGTCAACAGAAAAAATACAACATATATTTAACTTATTAATTGCCTAGTTGGGTAAACCTCTAAGAAATATTGTATTTATCATTTGTACTGCCAGTGTGAAAAGAATGTATCCAAACTGTACAAATGAAATCATAATTTTAATAATGTTAATATAACATTGTTAAGGGAATATATCAATGGACAGTCCTAGAAGGAATGATCCAAGGTCTATATGAGACCTGGGGAAAACAGTCATGGTTAGTGGTGGGAATGTCATCTGGCACCCCTCCTCCACAGCCATTTACCAAATACTTTCTTTTTTATTATAAAACAATATATAAGTCCGGAATTATCTGGGATTTTTCACTAGAGTCCTTATGGCTGAACAGATTGGGAAAATTAGCGTGATTTTAGTCATAATTGGGAAGGTTTTTTTCACACCACTGAATTTATGTAACTGTAATATTACATAAATCATATAATTATATTAATTTATAGTCCAGAAATTGGGAATTTTCAGTGCCATTTGTCTTTGGGAAGTGATTGATGTTTGGTACTGTATAAAGCCTGAATAAATCCCTGTAAGTAATGATGTTTAACTCTAACAGACATTTCTTTTACCCTATTGCCTAAGCAAGGAAACAAGTTGGCTATGGTCTTGGAAAACACTGACTTATACCTAGTACTTACAAAGCTGTTACATAACGCAGTCTGACAACCCCATATCTGTGTCTAAATATTTATGTTGTGTGGTGCTTGTCTGTACCAGTAATATGATAACATCACTTCTATTTGCTCCTGGAAACCAATACCCAGTTTTTTGGCATGTGCTAGTATTGTTTTTATTTTCCATATTGCACACATTATCTGTAGCCACAACAAACAAGGGATTCTATCGGAACTGGTGTTATCATTGGTGGTGTGTTTGTGGCACACTGCTGTGGCATGCTGTCTGCTAACATGACAGCATGGGACACTTGATATTCAGACCACACTATCTGATAAACAAACATTCACCTTGCTGTTGTAGTCACAGTCATTCAGGCTCTTTCTCCTGCTTAGGCCAACTTGACAAATAAGATCATTCATTTTTAGACTTTATGAAGAAAAATAAATGAAGAAAAAGAATGAAGATGCAGATCCTTTCTTAAAAATGGCTGCTCTGATCAGATAGTGACAAATTATATATTTCAATTTTTATTTATTTTTTTAAAATGTTTTTTAATGCTCTCCACTAGAGCACAGTGATTTGTTAATCATCAGCTTTGGATGTCAGACATATTATACTATTTATAGTGGCAGTCAGAATGGATATGGGTGGATGAAGAGACTTTTAATTTAAAAAAAAATTTTTTTAATCATTTATACTGCTATATTTATTTGATTTGGCCTTATCGTTGGTGGTGTGTTTATGGCACATGTCTGAAGCCTGCATCTGCTAGTGTGACAGTGTGTGTCACTTGATGGTTGGACCACACTATCTCTGACAAACAAATGCTCACCTTTCTTGTGCTTGTCACAGTGAATCAGACTCACTCTGGGCTGTGATCTTCTTTATGCTCTGCTGGATGTTTGTAGTTGTGTGAACTGTGCAGCGAGGGAATCACTTCTGTCAGGACAAGTTATGATGTTCATCACACAAATAGTTTACATCATCTCCCACGCTGTGCTCTGTGGAAGACATTCGCTACATAGTGGTATGTGCTGTATGCTGCCGAATGCCTGTATGTGATCCCACTAGCTGTCTGTAGCCAGAGATAAGACAGGAATCACTTTTTAACTTAATGTATCTAGTAGATACTGTCTATGTAGATATATTAAAATTATTTCAGGTATGAAAATTAGCTTGTTTTTTTAATGGGCCCAGGTGGTTTAGCTTGAAATGTTCCCAGACAAGTTTTTGTAAATTTTAATCAGCATATGATTATAATAATCAACAGGAACTGGCATTATAATGTTTTTAAAAAGATTTTAAATTATTATTACCCCCAGATCATTTGACAGTGCCAAGGTTGGGGTGCCTTGGTTCACTGTCTTACAATAAATGCATATTATTAAAATTTTTATAATCTTTAAATATAAATATCAAATGTGTAATATATATAAAAGAGTAATAATAATAATAATCCAATGTTTATTTTATACTCTGGATTATTATTTTTTTTTTTATTAGACTTATTTTTATCTTAAGTAATATTGTCTTTAGGAGATACCCACAAATCATTTTCTTTATATATTGACATTAGTTTATGACGTACCATGACATCATTTTATCTGCTGATATTTATTTTGTGAACTAAATGATAACTAACACATGGTCCACAGAAAAAACCTCATTCCCACACCATGTTTTTATATCCACGTTTTCACAAGTACTATTTTACAAAAATGATCTATAAAAAAAATGTATTCCATTTAAAAAAATTTCATGTATCATTAATTCACCAGCTAAGTAGCTGTTAGCCATTAGCAAAATTTACTGCTATCTTAGATACGTTTCTCTTCAGATATACTTATAGCCAGATTCAATAACTAATTCTACAGTGTACTTGTATTTTATGTGGTCAGCCTATTAACAACGGAAGGAAGGTATAGTATCTCGTTTCAGATTGTTTGATAATTTTTCCACAGGATTTCAGCAGAAATGAAAGCACGTGGAAAAAGATAGTCGTTCATTGTGCATCTGAATAGAGCTTGTGACTAGGCCATCATTTGGATTATTAGGGTGGATTTCTATGTCATTCATTGTTTACACCAAGTGACAACTCACTCCTCTGGGCAGAAATGTGTGCAGGGAATTACAGATGATAAATTACTTGCCTGCCTCTGTATCATGGTCATACTTCACAGTTTGCCAGCAGCAATGAAACTTCTGTTTTGCCATTTCCGGAATAAATGTAAAATTAAAAGTTGTGTTGATGCACCAGGCCTGATGCCAGTGTTTTATGGCAGTTGGTTTCCTGGACCCTAGGGTTCCCCGCTGTGCTGGCGTATCCCATTTCAGGTGAAGCAAGTCAGTGACAGACTTCATAACCATATAGCAGGCGAGATAATTTATGGTCCTTGGAGATCATTCATGGATTTTCGCCTCCTTTGAAAGCAAATTAATCCTTGCATTAGATGATGATGGCTTTTTACTGTACTTTTCATATATAATTTCACTCATTCACTGGTTTCTGTTTTCTTTATTGCAGCTTTAAATCTAACTGCTCTTGAAAACAGATTTATAGCATATGAGTACTTATTTGATTAATTAATTATATATTATTGAACCAGTGTGTTATTTTTTTCCTTTTGTTCTCTCTTTCACTAAAGTACAATGAGTTTATTAGATTCATTCCTATTCCAGCTAGTGGTCCACTTTGTTCATATAAATATATCATTTCAAAGCCATGTTATATGCTGTTTTGTTTGTGGAAAGTGTATTTAAAAGACCCTTACTGCTAATAAAAAATATTGGTCTGTATAGCAAGTTTTCTTCTGTAGATCATGTGTCACAGTTGACATATACTTGATACTTAATAGCTGCTGATGGAACTTTCTGGATCAGCTACTGAATAGACTTTGGTATCATTAAACAAACATTTCAATCTTTGCTTTAAAAGACCCCTTGGTGCTAACTGAAAAAACAACTGTGTTAAAAATAGTTTGACAATTAATAGCAGATGTGTGGGGTGTTATAAAACAAACTTTAATTTTAATTCCCTACTTTATTAGTTTTTAACATGTTTATATCCTTAAAAACTGCTTTATAGCAGCCTAGTAAATATGTTTTAAATGTGACCACTGCATGTATGCGAGTTTAAAGGCCACCAAGGGTGACTGATAAGTGTTCATCATACATGGGTTTTTACAGAAATGGAACAAAATATTTTCCAGTATCTTAAAAATTTGTTTATTAAGTTATTAAAAAAAATATTTGGCTTTAGAAAATATCAGAAATTTTTTGTTGCTCATTGTGAACAATATAATTTTAAAAAGTGCCTTTTTGATTATCACAGTGTGCACGATCATTGTCATTTTCTAAAGTCCACAGATTGGCAGTATACATGTACATGTGTTACTTTGTTGGCTAGCATTTTTATCAACTTGCCTTAAGTGCCTGCTCATGTTGTGATCGCACATGCACTTTGTAAACTAAAATTAATGTAGTGTACCATGTTTCACAATACTTTTCAACTGAATTAACCACGTAATGCCAGAAAAGTGTGTATTCAGTGGCCAGTGATTGCAAAAGATAAGTACAAAGATTGGCTTGCAGTGTTCAAGGAGAAGGAACAGGTCATCATAATGTACAGTGTGTTAAAAATTGTTTACATTAAGACTAAAACCATTGGTAATATTTAGCAAGCTAATAAATCTGAATATTGTCTATTCAATCATTTATCCAAAATGAATTAAAAATGAATTATTTTTAGAAAAATAACTTTCTGTACCCTTATTTTAAAATGTAAAAATGCTCAGTGCACTCAATGAATGAGACAAGCCTGGCTGTTATCTATGCCATGTATGGATGTTATTTGGTATACTAATATGTATGAATCTTCTATAAACCGTATTAAATTTATTCATTTACTTAATATATATATATTTTTTTTAAATTAATGTTTTTGTTCAATGAGTTTTTCAGCATTGAAAACAAACACCATTACACATACTGATTCATATGGCATATTTGCCACCTGATTAATCTGTGCATTGTATTTAGCTTTTTTAAAACAGAAAGGGCTGCGGATCAAAAACAAATATTTATTTATCTACAATAATAATTTCATATAATGAAATAAATATGGTTCAGGTGTCCTAATATGCTAATTTGGCTTCGGTATATTCCAGCATTAACCCACCTAACTTGTTACCAATCTATCAAACCCCATGTGGAATATCCTACATGGTAATTGTCACTGAATACAAAGAATAAAATATAAGTTTTTAAAACTTTTGCTTTTTTGGCAGGGGCATACATTAACCCCCAAAATAGCATGTTAAACAATATTTTATTATTTTTTGGCGTGGTACATATACGATTAGTGTCAGATTTCATAGTCTTCAGGTTGCATCGTACCAAATCACGTGATTTTGCAGGTCAGAGTTCAAGGTGCACTGTCAAATCTATCTGTAATGAATGAAACCTCAGCTATGATTGGTAGATATATGAGGCATTGGGTATTTTGTAAATACTAGGGCATATACCCATTAATTTCAGTGTATCTTTTTTTAGCAGAATAATTATTATATGAGTGACACCTGGTACTTGTTGATACATGAGGTGGTAAAAAAATTGCAAGTTGTATTTTGTGCGAAACTGAGTGTGTCTAGTGAAAACACTAAGTAGTTAAAATGCTATGTGACAGTATATTTTCTTTGAGTCATAGTTAATGGTAGGCGTGACACTGTATTTCTGTACACTGGTCCAGTGGTTTGAAATGTTGCTTCTATTACTTTTATTAAGAAATGTTACTAAGGTCGTCAATGGGATTTGATTTGGTCCAGCAATACCTACAGACAGGATAGCACAATTGTGGACCACTAGTAAGTGTAAGCGGCATACACCTACCCACTGAGCCTTGCAGAGCACTCATTGGGATGGTGTCAGTATCGAGATTAAAAATCTCATGCCTTGACTCAGATTGGACCCCAATACCTACTAGCTCTGAGTCCAACAGCTTAACCACTGTGCCATTGTGGTTGGTCCATTTTATATGGAATTTTTTTATAAATATAGCTTTATATCGAGATTAAAAATCCTATGCCTCGACTCAGATTTGATCACAGTACCTATTGAGTTCAACAGCTCAATCATTGCCCCATTGAGGCTGGTCCATTTTACATGGAATTCTTTTATAAATATAGACTGACTGTATTTTCATTAAGGTATATATACATTTCGGTTTATGTTTTGGTAAAATCTTTGAAACAGAACAATTTCACAGACTATTAACCTCTTAAAATACATAAAATAATAAAAAGCTAGCCAACATGTATTTTCCCACAGCTTATTTTACAACAGGCCTAATATGTGTCAAACAGAATTTGTCTTCACTTAAATATCTGTGTCCAAGAAACTGGAGATTATGCAAAAACTGATGGCAACTTACAAATCATGAGAAAACCTATTTAATGGCTGGTACATGCAGGAGATGCATGCAAAAACTGATGAGAAAACTTACATAATTATAAATATGTTCAGGGTTTGAAATTAGCATTTTCCCAAACCAGCCAAGTATAATTTTACTTATAGACTAGCATAGAATCATTTAAACTGGCCCTGGTGGTGCTGTGGTAAAGCTGTCTGATTTATAACTGGTAGGTATTGGGTTCAAATTTCAGTTGAGGCATGGGATTTTTAACCTCGATACTAACTCGGACCCAGAGTGAGTGCTCTTCAAGATGCAGTGGGTAGCTGTATATCACTTGAACCAGTGGTCTACAAATGGCTTATCAAAGGCTGTGGTATGTGCTGTCTCTTCCCTTCGAAAGAACATGTAAATGATCCTTTGCTGCTAATCGGAAATAACAGCCTATATGGAAGAATTGTTTTTTTTGAAAATCACAAGTTGTTAAAAAAAAAAACCATATATCTTAACCAGATTTCTTCTTTAGACCATTTGTCACAAAAATGTATTTTTGATACCAAATATCTTCTTATTAAACAATGTGCTAGGATGCTGGTAAATATTCCTTTTCTTTTCTTTATAATGGGCAGTTGAAATCCAGAGGATTTTGTACAGTAAAGTTTGTTTTAGTTAACGACGCCTCTAGAGTACAATGATTTTTATCTTAATATTGGCTGTTGGATGTCACACATATGATCATTCCACATATTTTTGCCATCATGTAGGCTACTTTTTCTGATAAGCAGCAAAGGGTCTTTTATATGCACTTTCCCAGACAGGACAGCACATACCACAGTCTTTGATGAACCAGTTGTGGACCACTGGTAGGAAAAGAAAATAGCCCTAACTTCAAATGGATCTACTGAGAAGGATCATTCCGATGATGAACGACAATTTCACAAGGTGACACGCTACCGCTTGAGCTACATCCCACTCCCGGTTTTGTACAGATACATTTGTTTTTGTTCAGACTGTGAAACTGATCTTTCATTAACAGGACTCCAGCGTTAAAGAGACCCCCCCCCCCTATATTTTCACAATTACGAGCGATATGAATAATTGAAAAGAGTAATTATTCAGACAACATCCAGATAACATCAATAACCGTAAACACTATTAATTTACTGAACCGAAGACAAGAAACAAGAACAATAAATATCACCAATCATCAAAATTTACCATGGAAACCCGAAATGAAGGTAAAATGGCCAAATTAAAAAAAGCTATTTAATGATTGAAATTTCAAGCTAGACAGCAAAGTAACTGGATAAAAGGAAATAAAAATACAATTTTTTTTATAAAATCATAAACTATGACTATTGTTTGTCTTTCACAGATTTGTAACATTAAAAAACAGTAGAAACTGCTTATAAAATTTCTCCATGGTAAAAAATATTAAAATCTAACAAACTACTTGAAACAGTATACTATCAAAGACATAAATAAAAATCTACCAAAGGAACCACTTGTTGAAAATGTTAAAATATGACATAGGTGGAATTTAGTGGAGAACATTCTAAACATAACTGTAAAGATTCTCATAAAAGATTATCTGTCACATAACTTTTCAAACAATTACAGCCATTATTTATTCACAGATATAAATCTTTTCTTCACAAAACTATCCTCAATGTTTTTATTTGTTTTAATAAAGGAAGGACTGTGGTAATTTGTGGATTAGAGTGAAAAAAGAGTTTATCATGTAGGTCATCAAATGTAGCAATTTACAAGACATGTTTTCATTTCTTCCAGCAATAGGGTGTTAACTAGATCTGGAGAAATTCAACACTATCGATAAATACTGAAGCACAAAGATCTAGACATGAGGTTAAAATATGTAGCTGAAAGTTTGCACGGCATTTATATATAAAATTCCTTCAGAGAGAATCACGTAAATGTTAGAGAAGACAATCCAAACACTGTTCATTGATATTACACGGCATTTATATATAAAATTCCTTTAGAGAGAATCACATAAATGTTAGAGAAGACAATCCAAACACTGTTCATTGATATAACACACCATTTATATATAAAATTCCTTCAAAGAGAATCACGTAAATGTTAGAGAAGAAAATAAAAACACTGTTTGTTGATATTACACGGCATTTATATATAAAATTCCTTCAGAGAGAATCACGTAAATGTTAGAGAAGACAATCCTAACACTGTTCATTGATATTACATGGCATTTATATATAAAATTTGTTTAGAGAGAATCACGTAAATGTTAGATAAGACAATCCAAACACTGTTCATTGATATTACACGGCATTTATATATAAAATTCCTTTGGAGAGAATCATGTAAATGTTAGAGAAGACAATCCAAACACCGTTCATTGATAAAACACCTAAGAATACAGTTTAAAATATAATTTTTCAAAACATTAAACTAAAAGAGATTGTTTAATAACTCCCCAACACTCTGGGTTACTAGTGGCCATTAGCTGTCAAAATGCATCATATTTGCAACATGTTGTTCACATAAGAAACCTGCTTCTGCCACATAGTACGTGAGCCTCAGCAATCCAGCCACAGAACATTGAACTCTCAAGCTAATAACAGTGGTTCAAAGCCCATTGGAGGGTTTTGAACCACCTAGACCCATTTGGGCTATTTGGCATATCTTTTAAAAGTTGATCTTACACTTGACTATGTGTAAAAATTACCAAATGTTTGACATCCAATACACAATGATTAATAAATCAATGTGCTCTTCTGGTGTTGTTAAACAAAACAAAACAAAAAAGTTTTTTTTTAATCTGACGTATAACTTATTCTTTCTGATAGCAGCAAGGGGATTTCCCATAGGCAGCATACATGTGTATACCATTACATTTGTTAAAATAGTCTCGGAAATTACTGCTAAAAAAAAATATACCACAAACTTTAATACTCCAGTTAAGGTTTTGTAACAAAAACAAAACAAACTTTGCAGGTTTTAGGCCAGTGATATGAGTGGGTCAATCAATAAAGAGGTTATTGTGATGAAGGTTTTAATGATGGGAATGATCAATACCACAGCAGGGGAGTGCAGGGGAGCTCTTGAGATTTCTGCTAGAGTTAAGTTATGAATAAATTTCTCACAGAGAGACAGAGGTCAACCGTCAGTGACAGGGTGAACATCATGCATGCAGAGCTGACAAGTTAACACACAAATCATGCAAATCACAGATATTTGTCAGCCACTTAGGCAGATGTTTCTCTAAAACAAGTATGAGGGGCCACCGAGTAGAGGGGTGGCATTGCTCGCCCACTTTTTAGGGGACAACTAATCTTTTATTTTTTTTTACTAAAATCTTCTTTTTTTTTGGCTGAATAAAAATATTTTCGAACTTTATGACAAAATAAAGTGGCCAAAATCCAAAAAGTTTTCTGAGTATGAGGGACTAGTGGTCCAGATTGATATCTTCAGTAGACCCATTTGGGCTATTTGTGATTCCAGCCTATGGTACACAACTAGTGTAACAAAGTCTGTGGTATGTACTGTTCTGTCTGTGTGAAAGCAAATATAACAGGTATCTTACAGGTATCTTGCAGCTAATGAGAAAGAGTAGCCCGCGTGGTGGTAGTGGGTTTACTCTATGGACTGTGAGTCACAGACACTGTTGAATGTCTGGCACCTAATTGCCTCTGAATAAACCATGTTCTGGACTCTCATTAAACAGTCCCTTCTTTTCCATTTGTTTTATGACACCCAATGCATTGATTAATCAGTAACTGCTAAATGCAAGTCTTATGATATTTGTCACACACAGTAATGGGATCGAATCTCAGTTGAGGCATGGGATTTAATCTCAGTATTGGCTCCCACACAGAATGAGTGCTCTGCAAAGCTCAGTGGGTAGGTGTATACCAGTGGTCCACAACTGGTTTATAAAAGGCCTTTGTGTGTGCTACCTGTCTGTGGGATAGTATGTATAAAAGATCCCTTGCTGCTTATCAATAAGGGACAGTACAGGAAGCTGAGATGTGTGTCCAGGATAGTGTGCTTTAACCTTAATTAGATATAAGCATGAAAATAAATATAACCAAATACAACCAACTGTGACACACCAGGCATGGTACAGACTGAAAATGGGTTTTGCTGAACAATGTCGCCCCTCATGATAAGAAGAAGAATAGATTTTGCACCACCATGTGCCATGCCTAGATGACATTGACTGCATGTGCAGAAGCTACCACACTTCCTCTTCCTTAGATTGATGCACTGACACCAGAAACATTCACATAAAAAGCAAGGAATTTTTTCCTTGTTTTTCTTTGTTTATTGTTATTATTATTATATTGTTATTATTACTGTTTTTCGTGGAATTCAGTGATTTCGCAGAGAAGTACCATGCCTGCACACAACAGAAAATTTCAAGAAAAATTATGATAAAGCAAAGACAATTAACCAAACTTTCACTAAAATAATAACAATACCTGTATGTTGCTATGCATACCTGTGTGTGGAAAATATCCTGTTCATAATTACCTCAATTTTATAATTTCATTTAACTGGCATTTCTTACACGTGCCCAGCTGGTATCTTCTAACTTATTACTGTAATAAAAGTCGTAGAAGGCAATCACCTAGCTGTATTGATATAGTAGGAAAATGTCACCTGTTATGCAGTTGGTGTTGCTATCTTTGTTCCACTTTAATTATCTATAAGTGTTTATTGGAACATAGTATCAGAAGCAATTCCAGTGAAAAGCTTGTTTACTGTAAACTGTGAAATTAAGAGGTTGTTCACTTTTGAAAAGGTTTCTCACATAAATGGTAATGTACTGTTACACACTGGTACACTTTTGTAACAACCCTTGTAAAACACTATTTAATAAACCGAGTTCTGAGGTTTGTTATATAGGGTTGTATATACGTGAACTAGTAACTGTAAAAAAATGTTTTCCTCAAATTCATATCACCTGCACCTGCATCAACATTTTCCTTTTCAAATGCTACAAACACTTTTGAGATAAGGAGGGTCAAGACCAGCATAAAATTTTAATTAATTTTCATCTAAATTAGAAAATAATTCTGTCCTCATTATTGCAAAATAATATACTTACAATTTTATTAAAAAGCAAAACACCATCACATAATTGGTTTAAAACTATATCAAGCAATGTCTATAGAAATAATGTCAGTAGAAATTAAAACATACATTGTCACATAGTTAGCAATAACATACATTGTCACATAGTTAGCAATAACATACATTGTCACATAGTTAG